>RYZW01000818.1:10083-23480 GCA_004367215.1 Colletotrichum trifolii | reverse complement strand
GCCTAGGCCTAGCTTTTCGTAAATAATAACTTATTTTTAATACTTATATAGTAGAACTTTAGTTTTGTAATTATTAATAAAAGATTCTTGTTTTTATATACTCTAAAGTGAATCTAATGTTTTTATATAATATGTTTTCTTTTCTAAGAAGAATTACTATTCTCTTTATAATACTAATATTATTTGTATATATTATTAATAGTTTATAATATATTAACTTTAAGATTTAAATGTTTTAAAATTTATTTAGTTAATTTTCAGTATTCTTTTTCTTCTTTTATAGATAATCTATCTACAATTATATTATAATTATTAATTATAATAATATCCTGAATTGAGCTATATTTTAATCTTCTATTATAATATTAAAGAATCTATTCATTATAGCTTTGATTATGATATTCTATATATATATATTATATAATAAATATCATATATAATGTTATCCTTTATACAATTATTATCATTCATTAAGAAGCTATTTAGAAAAGAATTATGATTAAAACTATTATTATAAGTAATATTATAATGATATTGAAGTAGTTAAATATATAATATAGAGTACGAATTATAGTTTAGTATTATAAGCTTTAAATATACCTAGTAATACTCTATTATCTTAATGAATATCTCTCTATAATATTAATTTGAAACACTTTATTAATGTATTTACCTTTATAGGTTTGACTAAAGTATTCGAAACTTAAATATTAGTATAGTTATTGAGTCTTATGATCCATTTTAATGTATAACAAGAAAATTAAATAATCAAGAAATTAATATTTCAATTTCCTTTTATTATATTGAATATAGTCTAAATTAATAAGATATTAATATAATAACTTACTATTCCTAAATAGGTTTCGTTATCTATAGAAGTCTAAATATCTAATTCAATAGAAATGAATCTATAGTTATTTATATCGCTTTTAAGATTATATATAAACCTAATTTCTAGACTATTTAATTAACTACTAATCTTAGTAATACAAAAATCATAAGTAATACTAAACACAATATTATTATAGATATTAGTATTCTAAATCATTAAAGCTAACATCATTTAATATTATTATTATTTTCGATTCGACTTGTTCATTTAAATATAAAATTAAACTATCAAATTCTATTACAATAATTATACTATAAAATATATTACAATATAATAAGAAGCTTATAATGAAATCTTTAGTTTTATTCTTATCTATAATATTATTATTTATTAAAATAAACTTCTTATTTCTTTTTCTAGTAGATATATCTACTATATAATTATTAATATTAGGTTTAGTTAAAAATCTTTCATCTAACCTTATATATTTTAAAACTAAATAAATTAGTTAATACTAGATATATATAGAGTTGAAATAATAAAATATAAGATATAATAAAAAGATATATATAACTATACTTAATTCTATTAAAGTTTGAATCTTATTTCTAAAGTAGTTATAAATTTATATAATTCCTTATAATAAATTATAATATTACAATTTTGAAATCTTTTAATGTTAATTTCAAATCTCTTATTATAACTTCTTATATTATTAACTAATTCTTTTTCTTAATTCTTGATTTAAATCTATTAGTAACTTAGAATAGTTTTATAATTCAAGTTATTTTACTAAGAAGAAGTACAACTAGGTTAAAGAGAGTTGCTAGAATCTAAAGTTATGTCTTTAATTAAGTTTACTTATATTAATGTTATATATATTTTAAGATACCTAAGATTTTAAAGGATATATAAAGTAAATATAATAGTATTAGAATAAAATCATATAACTAATAATATACTATAGAATTTCAAATAGTAATAAATTAAAAGAGAAGTATTCTTATTATTTCGAATATAATAACAATACTATTTTTGTATAATAATAGAATAATTAAAAGTATATAAGAATATATATAGTACTAAAACTACTATATAACTCTACTAGCTACTCTATAACTTAGGTAGCTTAAATAAATTATAACTATTCTATTTATACGTGTTTGAATACTTTATTCTAATTAGAAACAAATATACTTTTTGTTAATTTACTATTAGATTATATATTATATTATTCATTTATCATAATTATCAGCCTAGCTATATTTAATTATCTCTAAATTACTCTTAATTAATAAATATAAAAGAAATCTTTTTTAATCTATCTTTTTAGTTTTTTAATAAACTACTTAAAAATAGTATACTTAATTAATAGTAACCTTAATATAATAGTAAAACTATTTAATAACTCTAATTCTAACTATTAGTATATTATACTATATTTCTATATAATTAGCTGAGATATCTGGTCATATATTAATCTAGATATTAAACCTATTTTTAATATTTCAAAAGTACTTAAACTACTTAAATTCAACTAATAGTTTAGCTAAGAAAATACTACTTAAGAGAAAATCAAAAATACTAAACTTTATATTTAAAATACTATCTATATTAACTACTCTTATAAGAAAATCAGATATAACTTAAGCTACAGTAAAGTACTTATATAATTTCAGAAGTTATTTATATTTTCTAGAAAATTATAAATATATTAAATATATTATCACTAGCTTATATACTAGATTCCCTAGTATTTAGATATCCATTACTACTTGAAATAGTATTATAAATAAAACAAATAACTCTAAACTCTATATTTTATCATAAAAGCTAATTAAGAAATAATAGCTAAATACTAGAAAATATATTTATATAACTAAAAAAGCTTTTTTAGATACCCTAAAAACTAAATTAGCTCCCTTAACTAGTAAATCTAGTAATAACTACTTTTCTAACTTAATATATATTAGTATTAATCCTATTCTCCTCAGAAAATTAACTAAAATTCCCCTAGAAACTTTCTTAACTACTTAAAAACCTTATATACTTTTAAGGAATATAGTTTTTAATAGTTATAAAATAATCTATATTACTAATTTAATAAGTCCTTTTAAGAAAAGATCTTTTACGCTTAGTAAAAGAATAGATTTAGTTCAATATAGTTTAACTAATTTCCCTATAATTAAATAAACTAAAAAAAGTCGTTAATAAAATCCTTAATAGTCTAAATAGAAAGAATACTCTTAATTTAATATTAAATAATATTACTTGTTTTAAAAACTTCTATACTAATATTATTTCAGAAGCTCTACTTCTTAATAAAAATAAAATTTAATATTTAAAACTAGATTATACTTTTAAATTTAACTTAATTAAATATTCTATTATTATAAAATAGTTACTTAGAAAGTATAACTTTATTTTCCTCGAATATAAACCTATTTTAAACTATTTTATAATCTATTTAAGTGCTTCTAGTATTATTTTAGAATTACTAACTATTCTATTCTCTCGACTATATTCTAAAATAGTTCTCCTAAACCTAAATTCTAATAATATTTATATATAATACTTTTATATAACATATCTAGGGTAAACTATTCTTAAATAATTAGTTTTTAATATTTAAAAGGTAAAAGTTATAGGACTTAAGTAATTAGATTACTTTTATTATATAATAGCTTATTCTTGATAAGTTATTTTTAGATTAACTTCAGAGTAATATTTAACTTACTTATATTCTTATATTATTTAAGATCTATTCAATTTCCTTAAAGTATATATAAATAACTCCTTAGTATTTACTATTAAAATGAGTCTTTAAACTTACCTTTTTTATTTATACTACTTTATAAAACTTATAATTTAATCTTTTAAGTACTATTAAGATTTAAAAGATAAATAAAGACATAGAGAAACTCTTTAATTTATAAGATTTAATAAACTATCAAGAAAATAGTAATAGTAATTAACAGAAAACCTAATTGCTAGAGATTAATAATAAAATAAAAGATTATTCTCGAGTTATTTCCCTCTTATATTAAAGAACTAGTTAGAATAAATAAGTATACTAGAAAAGAACTAATTACTTAAAAGATAAAAATATAAGAAGCTATAAAACTACTATTTAAACTATAAGTAAAATTAATTTAAGTAATAGCTATACTATATAATATATCTCTAAATATTCAAAACAACTAGAAATTACTATATATTGAAAGGTAGGTAGGTATATAGCCTATATCTAGTAAAGAGATACCTTATATTAAAAGTATATATACTAGATATTCTCAGGGGAAGAGAAAATAGAATAAAAGAGTGAATAATAGTTATATTTAGTAAAAGAATATTGTTGTTGGTTAATCTAAATATACGCTAAAAGATAGTATAAAAGCCTTCTTTTATAGTACTACACTTAGTTCTAGAATATTCTAATTAGTAATTATTAGAATATTCGAGTAATACAGGCTTACATAAGTAATTACGAGTCCCAAAGTTAATTACTGGCAAGTACCCTATAANCCCTGTAAAAGGAGTGGGGTAGAATATTCCAGAGAATATTCAACTGTAAGTCGAGTACTACTGTAGGGTAAACACCTACAGCCTAACATTTTAACACTATATAAAATTAAAAGAGCTTAGTATAAGTAGCATTTTTATTAGTAAATACTAGAATACACTTAAACCTTTATTAAGACTTATAACTTTACTAAGGATAGATTTATACGTATAGATATTGAATATACCCACTTAAAAATAATATAAATAAAATAGTTTAAAAAAATCATTCAAGGTTAAACTAAAGCGATATATTAGATACCTAGTAAACTATTTTTTAAATACCTATAACTTATATAGGATCTAGATCCCTACCTTTTAGAAAGTTATTATTACCTAAAGTATTAAATTTAATAAGACGAGATTTTATTCAAAATAAAACTTATATAAAGTATTTACGAAAGGAGTCACGAAACTACTAATTAAGTTAATTACTAAAAAGGAAAAAAACCTTATTCTTGAAATACCTAGAGATTTTAGAATAGTAAAGATACTTAGTAAAGGAACTTTTCTTTTACTAGCTATCCTATTAGTATTAGAAGTAACTTAAAATATTAAACTAAACCTAGATTTAATCTCTAAAACTTATAAGAAAAGTTTAATTATACTTAAACTAATACATAAACTAATAAGACTAGTCTAGATTTCTAATTAATAATAACTAGATATAATAGTTCTAGGTAAATATTAGAATTTAAGAAATATATTAATAGCTAGAGAACTAAATAGTATACTTAAAATTAGGAATCTAGTTAATTAAGAAAAGATACTTATTTTAATTAAAAGTAGAAGTAATAACCCTCGGACCCCAATTTAGCTAACTTAGAATAAATTAAAATATAGTTCTAGATTTCAATTAATTAAGTTAAGATCTTTAACTACTTAAGAACTAGGCTAATAATATAGAAATAGATAATAAAAGTAATTCAAACTAGAGATTACTTCTAGTAAATATATAATATTCTTAATAAAATATAATAGTAGTATTTTATACTTTTTAAAATAAAAATAAAATAGTTTTACTAGTATTTATTTACTTAATAAATAGTAAAGGCTAGATAAAAATAATCTTAACTTCTTAATAGTTTTCTTTATTATTTAAAATATAATGTTCAAAAAGAAGAATCCTTCTACTAAAATTTAAATATACTTTAATCAACTAGTTATACTACTAAGAACTGAGAAAAATATTACGAATCTACTAGAACTACTATAAAAATCCTTTATTAAAATAATACAAACTAAGATTATAAAGTTAAAAGAGAAAAGCATTATATAAGAAATAGATTACTAAAATACTAGATCTAAGCTTTTTCTTCTTAAATACGTTTTTACTTATAAAATAAATATAAATAGTTTTCTAAAATAATATAAAATAAGGATTTAAATATATAGAAATATATAACTAGTTAATCTATGATAAATTATATATATGATAATACTTACTATTTAAGTTTTTAAATAACTATAATAATTATAGTATAATTTAACTTAAAAGTTTTCTAGTTTAATATTATTTAGTTACTTTTGCTCTATACCTAGAATAGTATCTAAGCTCTTTACCCTATATATAAATTTATCTATAAATTTTACCCGATAATAGTATTTATACTAATACTAGCTTATAACTAGTTAAAATAATNGTACTATAGCTAAGGTTCTTCTAGCGAAAACTCTACTGCTCAAGTGTGTTATTCCTAATAGTTTAACTTTATAATAATAGAAGATTCTATAGTAATAGTTAGGGAGAATTTTGTTAAAATTAGGGTTTAATATATAAAGTTAAAAGTAACTATTAAGGGTCAAGGGTTAAGAATCTTTTTAAATTTTTTTAAAAATAGAATAAAATAGAATATTTATTTTGAAATATAAAAGTTAGGTATTCTATAATCTATTATTCTTCAATAACTATATTTTTATAAAAATATTAAGATTTCTTTAGAATTTATATAACTATTTATAAAAAGATAACTATAAGATAAATATAGAAATATCTAGTTATAACTATTTTAACTACAGTTACTAATATACTAAACTAAGTTTTAATAAAATTATTCTAAATACTATAATTAATAAGTAGTTTATAGATATTTAAAAGAAAATTATCTAGTTATCCTATAAGCTACTATACTAAGCTAATAATATTAATAACTAGGTATTAATTAGATAATATCCTAATATTGATACCTTACTATAATATTAGTTATTAGATACCTTAGAGTATTATAATACTATAATTATAGGGGTTTTGAAGGTTATCTAGCTATACTAGAAGTATCCATGTCTATATAAATATTATTCATATATTAACTATACTCGATATATTAAAATCATTCGCTAATAAGAATAAGCCGAGTCCCGCTACGCTTGTGTGGAGATTATAAGTTAGCTTGTATCAGTAGCGGAGAACTTTCGTATTAGTAGCTAGTTTAATATTATTAATATATTTCTTAATACTATAAGAGACTTTAATAACCCTCTAATAATAATTAAACTACTAGATAAATTTAAAATTATAAAATATTATATAGAACTTAAATATACTTTTTATAAATTTCAAAATATACCTCTTTTTTAATATAAGACTCTTTGTACTATTCTAAATTATTAAACTTCTAGCTATACCTAGAAAAACCTTATTTATTCAAAAATAAGAATTTAGATATTTTTATCCTATTCTATATATATAATACTCTTCTCTTATATTATAAAATAACTAAAAAAAGAGCTTTTAAGATTATTAAAAATATTAAATATACTTACAAATTTAAAAAATAGAATCCTATTAAGTATTTCCTAGGAATTTCAATAGTTAGAAATTATAAGTATTATAAGATTTACTTAATTTATAATATATATATTACTAAGATTACTAAGTATTTTAATCTTAATTATAGCTTAATTCTAATAATACTATTTCTAACAATAACTTTTACTATAAATACTAATTAAACTATATTTAAAGAGGTTTATAAATACTAGATGAAAATTATTTTAATTCTTTATATTTCTATTATAATATAACTAAATATCTTACTTATATATTTTCTATTTTTGAAATACTTTATAAATCCTTTTTAAATATATTAGGATACTATAAATTATATAATTTAGTATTTCTATAAAATAAGATTCCAAGTATTATAGTTTAGAAACTTAAGAAGTATAAATAAGATATTTTAGATATTCTTAATAACTAAAGATATTTTATTTATAAACTATAAAGAAACTTAAAAAACCAAATTATAATTATATTAATTCTCTATTTATTAATCTAATGTAATAGAAAACTATTTAATACAATATTATAATAATATTAATAACTATAACTAAAATAAAACTTCTTAACCTAGAATATATTTTAAAAGAGATTATAATACTAAAAAGACTATTTTAAAATACTAAATTTAACCTAAGAGAAATTTAGAGAATCTATTATAATAACTATTAAATAATTAGACTTATACTCTTAAATAATAAATACTTATTTACTAGACTTTAATATATAAATACTTAATAAATATAGTTTTACTAAGAATACTTAGGAAATAGTTTCAAAATAATCTATATATTTATAAATATAATATTAATAAATAAACCTATAGAAAGTCTAACTTAAATAAAGTTTAAATAATTTAGAATACTTCTTAATTTTATAGATCTATAAATAATACTCTTAAGGGTAGCTAAAATAATAAAAAAAGCTACTTAAGATAATTCCCTATCTATTTAAATATATATATGAGTAACTTAAATAATCTCTATTTCTAATAAAAGGTTTTCGTAGTAGTAATATAAAAAGCGAGAAAGTAATAGAATTCTTCTAACTATTCCTAAGGAATAAGACTCTCTAGGTAAACTCTTATCTAGCTAAGTATTACTTATTCAAGCTTAGAACTTTAAATAAATAGGTAAAATACTACGAGAAATATATAGAAATCAACCTATATAAGTATTAAAAACTCACTATAATTCCTAAAAAAATAGAAGTACACCCTAAATTAAAATTAAAAGAAAATACTCGAGACTAGTAGTATTATAATTATAACTATAAACTCTAAACCTTTTAGGAACTAGCTAAGATACAAGAAATCTACTAATTAAAAAACTAGTTACTATTATTAGAAAACTAGAAATATAATTATTTAAAACTAGCTAGATAAGTAATATAAACTAGAAAACTTCAATAATAAAAGATTAAAATACTTAAACTAAAAAAGATTATTTAATTATAAGAATTCTAGTAATAGAATCTAAAATACTTCTATTCTCAATAAAAATAGTTTCGGATTCTTTCTATTATTTCAATTATAATTTAGAATAAATAAATTTCTTCATATTACTTACTTTCTTATTTTTTAACTAAGAATAGTGAGATTTAAATAAAAATCTTTTAGCTGAAATATTTACTTTATTAGCATCTAAACTCTAAAAAACTTCTAAATAACCTTTAAATATTTTATATATTTAATTTAAGACTAGTAAATAAGTAGTTTTTGAGTTATTTTTATACTAGTAATATTAGTTAAAAACTAAATCTCGATTACTAATACTAATAATATAAAGATAAAAGCCCTAAGAAAAAATAAAACTAGAGTAATATGTTATATAAGAAATAATATATCTTAATTATAAATCTCTAATAATCTTTATTTAAAATAAATAATCTTTATATTCTTTAATAATATTACTTTTCTTAGAAACAGTAAATTTAACTAAAATCCTCTTTAAAATAGTAGACTTCTTACTAAATTCTACTAGTTAATATTAAGTAACCTTATGTTAAGATTTAAAGTTATTAACTTCTAAAGAAACCTCTTAATTTCTAATATAAGAAAACTTTCTCGTTATACTAGTTTTAGTTTTTAAGTATTTCTTCAATAGCGTAATTACGTCTTTAATATCTTCTTCTCTATTCTCCTCTTTATTAGTATTAACTTCAACTACCTAATCGTTTATTTTAGGGTTACTAGCTAAATTATCCTTATTATTATTAGATAGAGGCTTTAGAATAAGGAATTCTTTTTAGATAACTATCAAAATATTTTAAACTAGTACTAGTAGTAGGATTCTTAGTTAGCGTAGCTCCCTCTTTTATAATACTATTAAATTTAAGTATCTTAGTAAATTTAAGGGATAGTAATAAATATTCTTATAAATCAGAAAGCTCAGCGAAATATAACTAAATAAATAACTTTAATTGAAGTAATTGACTTTTATACTATTACTAGAAGTTCAAACTACTAATAAAGCTATTATCCTCAATAAAATTAAGCTAGGCTTAAATCTTAGAAATAAAACGTTCTTAGTTAAAATTACTAAAGATAAAAGATACATTAAGGGAAAAAAGGAAAAATAGACAAAATAAGGATTAAATTATTTAAAACAAAATTAGCTATAAACTATTAAATAAAATAGACCTCCTAAAAAGAATATAGAAAAATATTTCAAATTCGAGATTCATTATCCTTATTAAGCGAGCAAAGACGAAAAACAACTAAAGCGATTATGAATTTTAACTTTCTATTACTTTTAAGAGTAGGATTAAGAAGTAATTATTCTAACTTGGGGATATAATAGGCGAAAACTAGTATTAGATTACTAATTAAAAAAGAAATAAAATACTCTAGAAAGTTAATAGTAATATTATATTTATTAATAGTAGTATTAATAACTTGTTTTTTAACTTTGATAGAAAAGTCTTGAAATTTAATAATTCTTTCTTAATAAACTTAGAACGCTTATCCTATAGTTAGAATATTAATAATAACTAATATATATTATTATACTTAAAGCTAATATGTAAAATCTATATTAGTAGTACATACTACTTATAAGTGAAAAAGTAACTATTGAAAATATTAGTATAGAGGAGAAGAAAGAAAACTAATAAGTGAAAAATTGATAAATCATTTATTTATAGTATATAAAAAGATTAGATTACTAGCGATTTTAGAAAGAACTAACTAATTACTCTTACTAATACTTAATAAAGATAGTTAAATATACGATAGATTATAGTAATTTTATTAATTCCTTTTTTTCGAATACTGAAAAACCTATTTTAGGAAACTATTTACCTTTCTTTATTTATTTAGTATATTACTTAGATTATATAAAAATATTTCTAGTAACTCTACTTCTAGGGGGGTATATAAGAATATATATAGTACTAAAGCTACTATATAACTCTGCTAGCTACTATATAACTTAGGTTGTTTATATAAAGTATACTCGTTCTATTTATATATATCTAAGTACTTTACTCTAGTTAGAAGAAGATATACCTTTCAACAACCTACTTCTAAACCATATACTATATTATTTATTCATTACAAAGTAGCAGTAGTCTATTAAGAAAAGTAGAATAATAAGTATTATATAGCTTTGAATAATAATTCTATTTACTATAAATTTAACAATAATATTATTATTTGTTCGGTAGGGATAGTTATATACTATATATAACATCGTTATATAGGTATAAAAAGGTTATAGTACTCGGCATCATTATTACTATGTTATATAGCTATATATATATAGCTTTATAAAGCTCTAGATCTATAGTATAATAATTGTTTACTAACTATCATAGTACTAAGCTATAGCTATATTTACTAACTATCATAGTACTAAGCTATAGCTAGTAATATATATTACTAGTAAAATATAGAAGTATACAGCTATATATATTATATATAAGCGGAAGTATATAGCTATATATACTATATATATATAGAAGTATATATATAATACGTAGTAGTATATACTATATAGTATAGTATTACTAATACTAGTTACCTTTTCGTTTAACTATATAACTTATATATATCTACTTATATATAAGAACTAGTACTAAGAAATACTGTAAATATATACTAAAAGTATTATTAAAAAATGATAAAAATAAGCGTGAAATAGTATTAAAAGCGATCCTTTTATTCTTTACTTAATAATACCTAAATACTTTTTGATCTATTCTATTCAAGTAATTTATTTTTCTGTCTAAATAGTTATATAGTTTAAATTAATAAATCTTTCGAAAGTATAGTTTAAAGTACTTTTTAAAAAGGTACTAGTAATATGATTATCCCTATTAATCTACTATATTTTGTAAAACCTATGGTATTTATATAACTACTTTAATACTATAATACTAATTACTTAGTATTTCTCTTTAGTAGTATTAAGTTTTATAAAGTACTTATAAAATAAATATAAGTTAATAAATATAATAGTTAGGATTTAGGGGAAATCTCAATACTTAAGGATCTTTTTGAGTAATATAAATATAATATGAGTAAGCTCTATACTAGATATTATAGTATAAATCTCTAAAATAAATATATTTTTAGTAATCTTTTTATTTTTAGTAGAAGAATAGTATATAAAATTACTATAAAAGTTGAACTAGTTATTACTAGTTAATATATCTTAATATAGGGCTATTATAAATTATAGTTAAAATAAGATATTAGTATGATTAGTAAGAAAACTAACAATCAAAATATAAAAATATATTTAAGAGAGGTTAAATAGTATAAAATTAAAGCTATAGTTAAAATACTTAATTTACTATCTAAAATAATTATTAGAAATAGTAGTATTATTAGTTAAAAGTTATTACTTTTATATAATACGTAAGACGTTAAACAATATTTTAATTTAGTATATTGAAGTAAAGTATATTTTATATATATATGTTTTAATATATATTTTCTTAGGTACTTTAGGTATAATATATATATTAAAGAATACTAGTTTTTACCCTTAATACTCCAAACAAACATAGAAAGTCTTACTATTAAAGCTTAAGATCCCTCTATTGAATACAAAAGAATAATCTCTATTAAAGTAGTCTTAAAATCTATTTTAAATGAAGCTTTTTAGAACTCCTTATTTTTATAGCCCGAAAAAGTAATATTGAAGAAATTAAAAGTATTATCTATTTATATACTTATAAAACTAAAATCCTTAACAGTAAAGTATAAGACTAAGAAGTATAAGTTAAATATTAATATCTCTATTTATAACTATTTTCTATAATACTTAGAATAAGTTACTTACTAGTAAGTACTAGCTTTAGCGAAGCTATATAATAGTTTAACAATAATTATTATAGATCTTAGAATGTAATACTTTCTAAAATAGGAAAGTAAATTAGCTATAATATTCTTTATAAGTTCTATTTTAGTTTAGGTATAACTTTAAGTAATATCTCAAAGCTATATTATTATATTTACATACTAGAAAAAAGCTAGAGCTATAGCTTGAATTAATTATTAGCTATTCTATTAGATTATTAGTAATTATATTAATATTTTAAATTGATTATTATTACTAAAACTCTAGATTATGAAATATAACTTCTTATATACCTTGTTTATATCTTTGTTCTTAATCTTATTAATAATATATTTGGTTACTTTTGCTCTATACCTAGAATAGTATTTAAGCTCTTCACCCTATATAGATTTATCTATAAATTTTACCTAGTAATAGTATTCGTACTAATACTAGCTTATAACTAGTTAAAACGGTAATGAAATTACCTATTATCGTTAGTAATGAAATTACTTATTATTATAGATAATTATACCCCCGGTTCTAATATTTAACCTTATAGTAATAGAAGACCTCGTAGTAATAGTTAGGGAGAGTTTTATTAAAACTAGGGCTTAATATACGAGGCTGAAAGTAACTACTAAGGTTATAGGGTTAAGAACTTTTTTGAACCTCTTGAAAATAGAATAAAACAGAGCGCTAAGAGCTAGGTATTCTGTGACCTATCGTTTTTCTATATCTATACTTTTACGATAGAACTGAAATCTCCTTAAAATTTATATAGCTACCTGCAAAAAAAGAACTATAGAATAGGTATAGAGATATCTAGCTATAACTATTATAACTAAAACTATTATTTTATTAAAATAAGCTTTAATAAAATTATCCTAAGTATTATAATTAATAAATAGTTTATAGATATTTAGATGAAGATTATTTA
>RYZW01000817.1:6972-23518 GCA_004367215.1 Colletotrichum trifolii | reverse complement strand
AGAAATTTATTAATAATATAAGTATTTTAGATATATCTTTTAAGGGGAAAGAGAATATATAATTATTAATATAGAAGAAGAAGATAATATACCTTTTAAGCTAGTAATAAAGCTTTCCTATAGTAAGTTTAAAACTAAAGTATTTGAGGCTTATTTCTAAGTAGTATTACTAGAAGAGGGGAGATTTCTAAAAGTTATATAGTATTTTATTTAGGTAGTAAATCTTATTTAGTATTTAATAACTTAGTAGTATTTCTATATAAATAACTTTATTAAGTATTACGCGTATAAAAATATTAATTATATTATATTAGAGTAGTTCGAGATTAAAGTAGTTAGTAATTACTATAGAGGTTCGAAATGATATACTTACTAGAATTACTATATAGGTCTCGTAGTTATTTCGTAGCTTTTAATTTCTATAAATAATAAAGCAAGCTTTGATTTTTAGGAAGTATTTATATTTATCGGGTTTATAAATATAAACCTAGTAATACCCTAAAATCTTCAAGTTTCTCGCGAGAGTTTTACTAATTTTATTCTAGGAGCAAGATTTAATATTATTCTTAAGATAAGCTTTTTTAACTATTACTATTATTTTAGTATATAGATAAATAAGTACTATTAAGTAAGATATAAGTAATAGTAATAGTTTCTATTATAGGATTCTTAGAATAGGAATTTCTATTTTTTTATATTTTAAATATTTCCTAATATTTAATTTACTTTATAGTTAAAGTTTATTATTGAAGGTTTTAATATTTATATCTTAGAGGTTTTAAAAAAATTGAATTTGTAGGATTTATTCTAGTTAACTATTTATATAATTTTATAGTTATAAGTAGGAGTATTTTAAAGTATTTCGAAATAACTAAAAAGTACTAGCTAAAAAAGTAGCTTTGAATAAAGATTTCTCTACTATAATATAGTATCTTATCTATTCTTTATATTTAACTTTCCCTAGTAATACTTAAACTCCTTACTTTTTTATAGTTTTATTTATTTAAATAAGATTATAGAAGAATATNATATAATAAGTAATTCTAGAAGGGTTATTAATACGAACTTTATAGTTTTAAATATTTTATAAAATTTAGAAATAACTACTATATAGATATAAGACTTTAAACTACTATAGTTACTTCTTATTATATTAACTACTTTATTAAACTTCTTACTTAAACTTAAATAAATAAGTAAGTTAATTTTAAGTAGTTCTACTATAATTATTTACTCTTATAATTATTAAGTAATTTAATTAGAATTAAACTATTTAAAGTTACTTTATAGAAAGGTTAAATTTCTATTAAAGAAAAGTATTTCATTAAAAGAGATATTATAAGTTATAATAATTTTATCTTAGAGTAGGTTTTATACCTAGTACTAGTTAGTTAAAGTATAGCTAACTAAAAAGCTAATAAAAGTATACTTCTCGAGGTATACTAGTTAGTTATATTTTAACTTTATATTTATAGTCGAAATAAAACATTTATAATTATAAGTAGAAAAGTAAACTAAGTCTAGTTTTATAGTATTATTCTTTTAAGTAGTTTTATAAAGTTTCTAGTATAGTATTTACTAGTTCAAAAAGTATATTAATATTTAGTTATAAAGAAATACTATAGTTTATAGGGTTTTAGGCTAGAAATCGTAAAGTAACTTTTTACTTTATTTTATAGCTCTCATATAAGCTTTAATAATAACTCTAATATATTTAATACTCCTGTTTTAGCTCTAGGTATATAAAGTAGATAACTTGAGGTATATACCTCGAGAAGTAAGGTTTGATTTTGACTTTTTGTACTTAGGGATTTCATTATTATATTCGAAAACCTTAATATTAATACTATACTAGTATTTAAGGAGTACTATAAAATTCTCGAATATTCTAGTTATTATAGTTCTAGTATAGTTAATAAAATATAAATCCTAAAAGTAGTTAGTAGCTTGACTTATAAATATCAAAGTAGAAGTATAATTACTATAGTTTTAGTAATAGGGATAAAAATCAAAAGTAATACGTTCCCTGGGAGTAGTATATAGTATTCTCGTATTCTATATAGCGAATCTTTTATTTAGCTTTACTAATACTATATATTTTATACGTTTCTTAAGTAAGCTGGTATTTATTACGTTTTGAGTAGTTATTGGTAATCCAAATATTTTATATAATAGAGATAAAGTAGTTTAGAGGCTTTTTACTAGGATACCTTAAATACTAGTATTAGAGCTATTTATTATTTTTCAGGGGTTTTTAAATAGTACTTATTATATAGTACTAGTACTAGTAATATTTAGGAGAAAGTTTATACTATACTAATTATATAATCAAAGTAGTTAATTTCCTATAAGGTATATAGTATTCGAGGATTTACTAGCTATATTAAATATTAATAGCTATAATCTTAGAATAGTTACTTTTCTATAGTTAAGATAAATAGTTTAGCTTAGTATCTTACTAGTAGCTTTTTTTAATAACTACTTAAAAGAGATAAAGTTTATTACTAGAATAGTATAGAGGGTAATATTATAGAGGTATAATTTAACTTCTTTATTTTCTATATTTTAAGTAAAGATCTTAGTATCTCTATAGTTTTTAATTAGTATAGGTTTTATATTATATTAAATATAGTTTCTTATAGGAGTTCTCTAAAAAGTTATAAAGTATTTTATATCTTAGAAGATATAGACTAAAATATTTGAATTAAGAATAAAAGAATTTTAGAAAAAGTATTATTAAGGTTCCTCTTTATAGCATATTTACTATACTATATTATAACTAACTTAGCTAGAAAGCTAGCTATATAGTTATTATTTTTTAAGGTTCTAAACCGTTTTTAAAAAGTCTGAATTTGAAATTAATAACTATTTAATTTTCTTTTTAGTTGAAATGTTTGGTGCTTAGCTTTTATAGGCTAACTAAGAGTATATATAATAATAATATACTAAAGAATAGTTTAGGTTATATTCTAGAGGGTATAAGGGTTTATTAGAGTTCTAGAAATATTTCTTATTATTTTAAGTATTTAAAGTAAGTATAGGGGTTTTTATTAAAATATTAAAAATATTATAGTTTATTTTACTATACTAGAGAGATTTAGGAAAGTGTTGAATAGTTTCTATAATAGTTAAGATAACTTTATTTAGGGGTATTAAGTCTGAATAGCTATAAATTATAGGTATATAGTTTTAAGTATAAGTTTTAATAGATAAGTAAGTAAGTGAAATTATAAGATTATAAACTTATAGTATTTTAGTAATAGATAGAGTATAGTTAACTACTCGAGCTTTATATATAGTATTTTACTATTTCTAAAACTATATTTCAGTTATTATTTTTATAGTAAAATATTAAGTTTTAGGGACTAGAGTATTTCGTAGTATACTATAGTAGTATTTTAGATATATGGATTATTTATATTATTAAAGTAATTATAGAAGTTTATAGTTTATTTTACTATATCTCTTTCTATATAGTAGCACTAGTATTATAATACTTTACTTATATATTTAAAAATCTAACTTATTAAGTAAATTTAATTTAAATATTTATATTAGTAATCTTAAGTTTTTAAAATATAAATATTATAAAAAGCTATATAAGCTTTTAAGTTTTTCTCTATAAAATTTATAATATTTCTTACTTAAATTTCTTTAATAGTATTAATTAGGAGTTATCAGTTTTCTTTATAGTTAATTCCTCTAGGGGTAAGAGGTTTAAGAATAACTAATTTAAGTATATTATTAATTTATTAGTATTATTTAGTTTTTAGAAAATTACTTAAGAATAGCTTTTAAAGAAGCTCTAGATAAAAGCTTTAGTATATTATTATTTTAAGGTTAAAGTATTCCTATAGATTATAGGCTTTAAGTTCTATTTAAAAGGTATTATACTAAGTAAGTTATTAATTAGCTTTTTGAGGATTAATATAGAGGTATTTTTGGTAGATATTCTAATATTTGAGATATATAGATTTAGTATAATATGTGTTTTTAGCCTAGGAGCTTTTTAGTATTGTGAGATTTCTAATTATTATATATAATTAGGGGGCAAAATCTAGTATATATTATATGTAATTAAACGTGGTTAAGTATATTACGTAAAGCTCTATTTCGAGTAGTTTAAGTAAAGTGAAGCTTAGTAGAGACGGCGCCGCGGCCGAGGTTCTTCTAGCGAAAACTCTGCTGCTCGAGCGTGTTATTCTTGATACTTCCGCGGTATATAAGATTTAGTAAGCTATAATGAAACTTTCCTATATTCTCTAGACCTAGTAATATAACTATTACTATATATTATTACCTGACTCTATATAAGCTAACTTTATAGTGTTTATTCGCTATTCGTTAACTAACTTTATATTATAAGAATTACGCTTTTATAGTATCTTTTATATATTTAAGTTTAAAGGCTAGTCTCTACTAAAGTTTTACGCTGAATAGTTAACTATTTATAAAGCCCTAAATATCCCTAAATTAGAGGTTTCGAGGCTTTATACTTTTACTTTCTTCTATTACTTTAAAGCTAGACTTTAGAGGTATTTATAATATTAAAAGTTTAATAACTAGGTATTTAGGATAGTAGCCTTAGTAGCTGAGTACTTGTAGGAGATATTATAGCCTTATAAAAGCTTTAGTAGTATCAGGAGTACTACTACTACTAAGGGGTTAGTACTTAAATACTATAGGGAGACTGAAAATTCCCTAGTAAAAAGGTTACGTTTTAAAGAGTACCCTAAAAGTTATCTTTTATATAAAGTATATAGTTAGTTAAACTATACTATAGCTACTTATTACTATAATAAATTCTATATATTCTACTAGAGACTAGGCTATCTTATAAAGGTTTACTATAAACGCCTCGCTACTAAAAGCTTGCTGAAAAGTCTCTAGAGCTATATAGAGCCTAGGGCTATGAAGTATAGTAAAAGTACCCTATAAGGGTTTGCCGTAAGCGCCTCACTGCTGAGGGCTTACTGAAGGGTCCCCAGAGCCACGTAAAGCCTAGGGCTACATAGCGTGGTAAAGGTACCCTATAAGGGTTTGCCGTAAGCGCCTCGCTACTAAGAGCTCGCCAAAAAGTCCCTAGAGTTACACAGAACCTGGGGCTATATAGTATAGTAAAAATACTTTATAAAAGTTTACTATAAGTGTTTTATAGAATACTTCACTAAAATATCCCTAGAGTTATATTAAGTCTAGGCTAGGTAAGTAGCCTACTAGTGTATTTACTACGAGTATTTTACTAAAACCTTACTAGAAAATCCCTAGAATTCTATAGAGCCTAGGGTTATATAGTAATAGGAAAACTTAGAAGAGCCTTATATACTAATACCTTAGGAGCCTAATTAGCTACGAGAAGTTTTATATATTTAATTAGTAACAAGAAACCTTATAGAGAGTATTACTAATATAGGAAAAGGTTGGATACTTTAGGTTTAGCTTTAAAGATCCTAGTTAATATACTAAAACCTCGCTAATAAGTAAAAGACCTCGTGAGTTAATATACTTATAGGAAGTACTATTAGCTTAATATAGTAATAGGAGTTTTATATATTAATATATACGTAGGATAAAGACTTTTATATATTAATATATGTATAGGATAACTCTTATACATTAATATACGTATAGTATAACCCTTATATATTAATATACGTATAGGATAAATAACTCATATGTGTTAATATATGTATAGTATAACTCTTATACGTTAATATATATATAGGAAGAATCCTTTTATTATTAATCGCTAAATAGTCGGCAAATAGCTAGCGAATATAAGTAGCTGTATAGTATTTATAAGCCTTGGGGTCTAAGGCTTATAGAGGGAGGGGTAGTTATAAGGATATACCCTATAGCTTATATAGAGAGCTAGGATAGCTAGGAATAGATATAGATTAGTATTATAGTAGCCTGAGGCTACTATAGAATAAAAGCTTTCTTATAGCTACTACTAGTTAGTCTACTAAGTTGAAGTCTTATAATTTATAACCTATAGAGACCTACTTATTACTGAATAACTCTTTCTTTTACTAGATATTTAACTAATACCCTTATAAGAACTTTTATATTAGTAGTATAAAGTTTCGTTTTAGCGGTAAGTAAAACTTAGTTTAGGAGATATTATAGTTATAGATTTTAAAATTATAATAAATATTCGAATAAAGTATCTATAGTAAGTAGTAATTAAATATCTCGAGATATTTGAACTATATATAGCTATAAAAGTATAAAGATATAAAAGTATAAGGTTATCGCGGAAAGAGTTATTAGTTATTTATTATTAAAAAAGTTAATATAGAGTGGGTATACTAGTTATTATAGCTATAAGGGGTTTAGCTTCGGATTAACTAAGGGTTAACTATAGTAGTTAGTAGAGGGGTAAGAGAACTAAAGTTATACTTTAGGGGGTAATATATCTACTAATAGTCGTAGTAGAAAGTAAGATATTAGCCTTTCTTATATATTCTATTATAAATATTAGTTAAATAATATCTTAAGAGATTTATATATACTAGATAAAAATGAGTTTAACTCTTTATATTTTAACTATAATATAACTAGATACTTTATTTATATATTTTCTATATTTAAGAGAGTTTATAAATCTTTTTTAAATATACATAAATACTATAAACTATATAATATAAGATTCCTTCAAAATAGCACTTTTAATATTGTAATATAAAGATTTAAAAGATATTAGTAAGATATTTTAAGTATTCCTGATTACTAGAAATATTCTTTTTAAATTATGAAGAGATTTAAAGATTAAGTTATTATTACATTCTTTTTCTATTCAGAAAACTAATCTAATAGAAGCCTATTTGATAAAAGATGAAATAACATTAATAACAAAAATAGAATTTCTTAGTTTTAAATATATTTTCCAAGAAGCTATAATACTAAGAAGATTATTATTTTAAGATATTAAGTATAATTTTAGAGATATTTAGATGATCTATTATGATGACTACTAAATTATTAAACTAGTAATTTTAAATAGTAGATACCGATTTACTTAACTTTCATATATACGTATTTAATAGATATATCTATACTAAGAATACTTAAAAAGTAGTTTTAATATAATCGATATATTTATAGATTTAATATTAGTAAATAAATTCAAAAATAATTTAGTTTAAGCGAAACTTAAATACTTTGGAGTATTTCTTAATTTTATAAATCTATAAATAATATACTCTAGACTAGTTAAAATAAATGAAAAAGCTTTTTAGAATAACTATTATTTACTTAAATAATATATATAAGTAATCCAAATACCTATTCTACTTTTCTATAAAATATCTTTAAAGGGGTAAAACAAACGCAAAGAAATAACAAAACTCCTTAAGCTATTTATATAAAATAAAACTATCTAATTAAACTTATTCCTAATTTAAAATGAATTATTTAAATTTAAAACTCTAAATAAATAAGTAGAATAGTAATTAATATATAAAAGTTATTTCAGAGGAATATAGAAAATCAGTTATAGCTTTTAAAAATAGAAATAGAAATAGAAATCTATAATAAAAAGAAAAAGAAACTACTAGACCTAGTAGCTAAAATACTAAAGCTAAATGTATAGTTTCTAAATTCTCTTATAATCAATTTAAGTATAATACTTTAACTAATAAGAAACCTAATTAAAGTTGCTAAAAGCCTAAAAGTATAACTAGTAGAAAATAGCTAGATAGATAGTATTACTTATAATATTTAACTAATAGAAAGTTATGTGATAACTAGAATCCTAGTAGTAAAATTAGAGATATCTCTATTCTTATAAAAGACTCAGTTCAACTCTTTCTATATAAGAATAGGTATAGTACTAATACTACTATACGATACTACTAGTTTATGTAAGGCTTAACTATCTTATTTATACGCGTTTGAATACTGTATTCTAGTTTAAATAAGATAAACTTTTCAATGATTTATGTTTAGACTATATACTATATTATTTGTTTATTATAGTTATAAGTTTAGTAATATTCAATTATTGCTGAGCTATTTGTAATTAATAAATATGAAAGAAATCTTTTTCAGTTTATCTTATTAGCTCTTTAATAAATTACTAAAGAATAGTATACTTAACTACTAGTAGATTTAATATAATAGTAAAGTTATTGAATAGTTCTGATTTTAGTTCTTAGTATATTATACTATAGCTTTATATAATGAGCTAAGATATTTAGAAATATATTAATCTAGATATTTAATTTCTTTTAATATTTCGAAATTACTTAACTTACTCGAATTCAACTAATAGCTTAATAGAGAAAAGACTATCTAAGAGAAGATTATAAAGATTTAACTCTATACTTCTAAAATGAAAAGGATTTTTAACTACTTAATAGTAGATTTTAAGTTTTAATGTAAGGATATACCCTATAGCCTATATAGAGAGCCGGGATAGCTAGGATCGGATTACTATATATATATAGATCACGTAATATAGTAGCCTCAGGTTACTATAGGATAAAAGCCCTCTTATAGCTACTACTAGTTAGCTTACTAAGTTGAAGTCTTATAACTTATAGAGACCTACTTTTTACTATTACTTTTTCCTTTACTAGGCTTTTAGCTAATACCCTTATAATTCTTTAACTTTTACTTCCTAGAAAGGTAAAGCTGGGATTTTAGTAATAGTTCTATTACGATAAATAGTTAGCGAATACGCGGCGATAATAGCGGAAAATTTAGTATCCTAAGTAATAATACCTACTGAAACCTCTGCCGAACCTATAGCTATAGCTGAATATACGGCGACCTTCATACCTATACTGCCTGAACCTTAAACGGTAACTATTATAGCGCTTATACGCTTCCTTAAATAATAATCCTCTTTTATAGAGATAATATTAGCTTGGCTATCTAGTAGTAAATATATAGTGACCCCTATATTATTAATTCGTAATATCGAGTATAAGGATTACTTGAGGCCCCCTAGTTACCTATGTGGTTTTTTTTATAAGGGTACTACTTTATATAAAATCGAGGATTAGTTAATAGTGATTTTAGATACTTATGCGTTATAGCTATAGGCCTCGGAGGTTTAAAAGATTTAATAAGCTATAATGAAACTCTCTTATACTCTCTAGACCTAGTAGTGTAACTACTACTATACGTTATTACTAGACTTTATATGGGCTGATTTTACGGCGTTTACTTGCTATTCGTTAACTGACCTGACTTTATAAGAGTTACGCCTTTATAGTATACTTTATATACTTCAGTATAAGGGCTAGTTCCTACTGAAGTTTTATACTAAATAGTTAGCTATTTATAGGGTCCTAGGTACCCCTATAGAGATATCGAGGCTTTATATTTTCGCCTTCTTCTATTACTTCGAGGCTAGACTTTAATAGTATTTATAGTACTAGAAGTTTGATAACTAGGTATTTAGGGTAGTAGTTTTAGTAGCTAAGTATTTATAGGAAATATTATAGCTTTACGAGGGTTTTAATAGTATCGGGAGCGTTACTACTACTAAGGGGTTAATACCTGAATACTATAGGGAGATTGAAAGCTCCCTAGTAAAAAAGCTATATTTTAAAGAGTACCCTAAAGGCTACTTCTCGTGCGAAGTATGTGGCAAGTTAAGCTATACTATAGCTATTTACTACTATAACGAATTCTATGCCTTTTACTAGAGACTAGGCTACCTTATAAAGGTTTACTATAAACGCCTTACTACTGAGGGCTTACTAAAGAACCCCTAGAGCTATATAGAACCTAAGGCTACATAGTGTAGTAAAAGTGCCTAGAAAGTAAATTACTTACTACTTTATAAGGGTTTACTGTGAGTGTTTCACTGAGAGCTTGAGAGGTCCTTAGAGCTATATAGAGCCTAGGGCTATATAGCGAAGAGGGCCTAGAAGAGCCTACTAGCGAATCTATACCGATATCTTGGTAGCTTGATTAGCTACGAGAAGTTTTAGATACCTAATTAGTATTTAGGAAGCTTTATAGAGAGAGTATTACTATATACGGGAAGGGGTTAGATACCCTAGGTTTAGCTTTAAAGATCCTGGTTAATATACTAGAAACCTCGTAAGTTAATATACTTACGGGAAATACTATTCGCTTAATATAGTAATAGGAACCTTATATATTAATATATGTATAGGATAAATAACCTTTATATGTTAATATATACGTAAGATAACCCTTATACGTTAATATATATATAGGATAAATAACTCCTATATATTAATATATATATAGGATAACTCTTGTATGTTAATATATATATAGGATAAACCTTTTTATTATTAATCGCTAAATAGTTAATAAATAGCTAGCAAATACGAAAAGTAGCTATATGGCGTTTATAAGCCTTGGGGCCTAAGGCTTATAGAAGGGGGGATAGTTATAAGGATATACCCTATAGCTTGTACGGAGAGCCGGGATAGCTAGGATTAGATTACTATATATACACAGATCACGTAATATAGTAGCTTCAAGCTACTATAGGATAAAAGCCTTCTTATAGCTACTACTAATTAGCCTACTAAGTTGAAGTCTTATAATTTATAGAGATCTACCTTTTACTATTACTCTTTCCCTTACTAGGCCTTTAGCTAATACCCTTATATTTAAGTAATTTAAGAATTTAATTATAAGGGGATAAAGAAGTATTATGATATAATTTAGATATAGGTTAATAGAACTATTAATAATAGTTTTCTAATATTGATTTAAATAGAACTATTTAATATAAATAATATCCTTTTTTACGTTTCTCTAAGAACTTTGAAGAATTAATATATTTAGAATAATATAGTTATATAGTAATAAATTAAAGTTAAATATGAGAAAGTCCTTAAGAAAACTAATTTAAATTCCTCTAGTTTAATATAGTATAATAAGTAATATGTTATTTACTTTTAAGTAATTATATATAATATCCCTGAGATCCAGGGAATTTCTATAGTTAAGGAGTAATTTCAAGTATTTACTTAATATACTTTATCTAGTTAGGCTATAATTTAATATTTTAATATTATTGAGAGAGACATTCTAAATTATAATATCAGGATTCTAGTTAAGTATAAAGAGATCTTTATAGCTTTATTTTATACTAATAAAAGTTTAATAAGGGACTATAGTAAAATATTATCTATATTAGTTATTTGTATGGGAAAGTTAGATATATCTTAAGTTCAACTGAAATACTTATATGATTTTAGAAACTATTTATATTTTCTTGAAAGTTATAAGTATATTAAGTATACTATTACTAGTTTATATACTATATTCCTTAGTATTTAAATAATAGTTACTGTTTAAAATAGTATTATGAATAAAGTAAATAATTCTGAACTCTATACTTTATACTAGAAAGTAACTAAAAAAGGTCAATTGAATTCTAAAAAGTATATTGACAAAGTTAAAGAGGTATTCTTAGATAGTTTAAAAGCTACATTAGCTTCTTTAGGTAATAAATCTAGTACTAGCTATTATTCCTCTAATTTAATATTTATAAGTATTAACTTTACTTTCCTTAAAAAGTTAACTATAATTCCTCTAGAGGTTTACTTATTTATTTAAAGACTTTATATATTTTTGAAAAATATATGTTTAATAGTTATAAAGTAGTTTATATTACCAATTTAATGGACTTTCGAAGAAAGAATCTTTTAGGTTTAGTAAAGGAATAGATTTAATTTAATATAGTCTAGCTAATTTCTTTATAGTTAAGTAAAATAAAAGAATTATTAAGAAAACCCTTAATAGTTTAAGTAGAAAGAATATACTAGATTTGATATTAGATAATATTACTTATAGTAAAGACTTTTATACTAATATTAGTTTAGAAGTTTTAATTTTTAATAAAACTAAGATCTAGTATATAGGACTTGATTATATTTTGAGAGGTAGCTTAATGAAATACTCTATTATTATAAAATAGGTATTTAGAAAGGATAATTTGAGCTTTCTTGAATATGCATTTATCTTAAATTATCGTATAGTTTATTTCAGTATTTCTAGGATTAACTCGGAATTTCTAAGTATTTTATTTCTTTAATTATATTTTAGGATAGGTTTCCTAGAGCTAGAATCTAATAATATTTAGAAATAGCATTTTTAAGTAAGACTTTTTAAATAAACTATTCTTAAGTACTTAGTTTTGAATATTTAGGAAATAAAAGTTATAGGATTGAAGTTTTTAGATTATTCTTACTACGTAATAATCTATTCTTAATAGGCTATCTCTAGATAAACTTTAGAGTTATATTTAGTTTATTTATTTTATTATACTATTTAAGATCTATTCAACTTCCCTAAAGTATATATAAGTAATTCGTAAATACGTATTATTAAAAATAAATTATTAGGTTTATTCTTTATATTTACATTATTTAATAAAACTTATAATTTAGTCTTTTAGGTATTAGCAACATTTAAAAAACAAGTAAAAAATGGAGAAATCTTTTAATTTATAAGATTTAATAAAATATTAAAAGAGTAGTAATATTAATTAATACAGAAACTAGTTATTAAAAATAAGTAATAGAATAAAGGATTAATCTTGAATTATTTATTTTTTAAATTAAAAGGCTAGTTAGAGTAAGTAAGTATATTAGAAAAGAACTAACTACTTAAAAGATAGAAATATAAGAAACTATAGGATTATTACTTAAATTATAAGTAGAGTTAATTTAAGTAGTAGTTATACTATATAATATATTTCTAAATTTTGAAAATAATTAAAGATTACTATATAGAGTTAAAGAAGTTTAGTATAAATAGTATTTTCATTAATAAGTACTAGAATATATTCTAAACTTTTATCGAGATTTATAACTTTACTAGGAATAGATTTTATTTATAGATATCGAGTTTATTTATATAAGAAGTATTATAAGTAAAGTAATTTAAAAAGGTTATTCCAAGTCTAATTAAAAGGATATATTAGATATATAATAAGTTATATTTTAAATCTTTATAGTTTTTATAAGATCTAAATCTTTGTTTTAAAGGGTTGCTATTACTTGAAATATTAAATTTAATAAGATAAGACTATATTTGAAAAAGAACTTATATAAAGTATTTATAAAAGAAGTTATAAAATTACTAATTAAGTTAATTATTAAGTAAGAAAGAAACTTTATTCTCTAAATATTTAGAGATTCTAGAATAATAAGAATACTTAATAAAAACATTTCTCTTCTACTAGCTATCTTATTAATACTACAAATAACTTAAAATATTAGATTAAGTTTAGAATTAGTCTTAAAAACTAATAAGAGAAATTAATTCTATTTGAACCAAAACTTAAACTAATAAGATTAATTTAGATTTCTAATCAATAATAGCTAGATATAATAATTCTAGCTAAAACTTAGAATTTAAGCAAATGTTAATAATTAGAGAACTAGATAGTATATTTAACATAAAAGATCTAGCTAGCTAAGAAAGAATATCTATTTTAATTAAGAATAGAAATAATTACCATAAGACGTCTATTTAGGTAATTTAAAGAAGACTAAAATATACCTCTAGATTTTAACTAACTAAATTAAGATCTTTAATTACCTAGAAACCTAGCTAATAATATAAGAATAGATAATAATAATAAATTAAACTAGAATTTACTATAAATAATTATATAGTATTTTTAAAAGAGTATAATAGTAGTATTTTATATTTCTTAGAATATAAATAAGATAGTTTTACTAATACTCCTTTATTTGATTAGTAGTAAAAACTAGATAAAAATAGTTTTAACTTTTTAATAGTTTTCCTCGTTATTTAAAATATAGTATAAAAGAAGGAGGATTCTTCCGCTAAAACTTAAATATAATTAAATTAACTAGTTATACTACTAAAGACCTAGAAAAATACTACTAATTCACTAGAACTACTATAAAAATCTTTTATTAAAATAGTAAGAGTTAAGATTATAAAGTTCAAAGAGAAATATATCTAACGAGAAAAAGATTACTAAGTTAAGGTTTTTTTTTCTTAAGTCAGTTTTTACTTATAAAATAGAAATAAATAGTTTTCTAGAATAGTATAAGGCGAGGATTGATATATATAGGTATATAACTAGTTAATCTACTATAGATTATATATATAGTAATTTTAGCTACTTGAATCTTTTAGGTAGTTATAATAATTATAGTATAGTTTAATTTTAAGGTTTTCTAGTCAAATATTACTAATACGTTTCTAAATATTATAAGACATTTTAATAGATTTCTAATAATAGTTAAATTACTATATAGATCTAAAGTTATAGGGTATTATATAGAACTAAAATATACTTTTATAGATTTCGAGATATATGTTTTCATTAGTATAAAGTCTTTTATACTATATTAAAGTTATCAGGTTTCTAGTTATATTTAGAGGAGTTTTATTTATTTAACAAAAGAAATTGGAGTATTTATGCCCTATTCGATATAGATAATATTCTTCTCCTATATTATAAAGTAGTTAAAAAGAATATTTTTAAAAGTGTTAAGTATATTTATAAGTGTAAAGAATAAAGTCCTATTAAGTATTTCTTAGAAGTTTAAATAGTTAGAGATTATAAGTATTATAAATTTAACTTAGTTTATAATATATATATTACTAAAGTTATTAAGTATTTTGATCTTAACTATAATTTAAGTCTAATAAAACTACTTCTAGTAGTAACTTTTATTATAAATAGTAGTTAGGTTATATTTTAGGAGATTTATATATATTTAATAAAAGTTAGTTTAATTCTTTATATTTCTATTATAATATAACTAGATGTGTTATTTATATATTCTCTATTCTCGAGATATTTTATAAGTCTTTTTTGAATATATTAATTTATTATAAATTATAGAATTTAGCTTTTCTATAGAATAAAACCCTTAATATTATAATTTGAAAATTAAGGGAGTATGAATAAGAGGTTTTAAATACTTTTATCACTAGAAATATTTTATTTATAAATTATAAAGAAACTAGAGAGTTAAATTATAGCTATATTATTTTTCTATTTAGAAGATTAATTTAATAGAAAGCTATTTAATAGAATACTATTATAATATTAATGACTAAAATAGAATTCCTTAGAATAAATGATTATTGTAAAAAAGGTTATAATACTAAAGAAATTATTTTGAGATATTAAGTTTGATTTGAGGGATATTTAGAGAATTTATTATAGTAACTACTAAACTATTAAACTAGTAATTTTAAATAATAAGTAATGTTCTACTAGATTTTAATATATAGATATTTAATAAGTATAACTATACTCAGAATACTTAAAAGGTAGTTTTAATAGATTTAATACTAATAAATAACCTTATAAGGAATTTAACTGAGATAGAATTTAGTCGATTTAGAGTATTTCTTAGTTCTATAGATTTATAAGTAATACTTTTAAGATAAGTTAAAATAATATAAGAAACTTCCTAAAATAATTTCTCATTCATTCAAATATATACATAAATAATGCAGACCTATCTTATTTTTAGTAAAATATCTTTATTATAGTAATATAAAATAAAAAAAGATAGTAATACTTTTTAAACTATTTACAAAGAATAAAACCTCCTAGCTAAGCTTTTATACAGCTAAGAAGTAACTATTTAAACATAGAACTCTAAATAAGTAAATAAAATATGGTTATTAGTATATAGAAATTAACTTAAAAGGGTATTAAGAATTAATTATAAACCCTAAAACTAGGAACAAATATAAGGATTTATCTTTAAAATAGAAGATGTCTATTAAAACTAATAACTAGAATACTATATCCTAGATTATAAGTTCTAAACTTTCCTATAACTAGCTAAGTTATAGGACTTTCACTAACTAGAAAACTAATTCTAAATACTATAAGTCTAGGAATATAACTATTGAAAACTAACTAGACAAAATAGTATAAACTAAAGAGCTTAGTTAATAATAAGTTAAGATACCTAAACTAGAGAAGGTTATAAAATAATAAAATTTAAAATAATAGAATTAGAAATAATTTTATTCTTAATAAAAGTAGTTTTGAAATCCTTTTACTACTTTAGCTATAGTTTGAGACAGATAAGCTTCTTTATATTACTAATTGTCTTACTTTTTAACTAAGAAAAATTAGATTTAAAAGGGAATTATAAACTAAAATACTTATTTTACTAATATCTAAAATCTATGGAACTTTTAGGTATTTCTGAAAGGTCTTATATTTTATTTCAAAAACTAGTAAATATATAGCTTTTAAACTAGTTTTATACTAATAGTAATAGTTAGAAACTAAATCTTTATTACTAATACTAATAAGATAAAGATAAAGTTTCTGAGAAATAATAAAGTTTTAATAGTAAACTATATATAGAATAGTAGGAGAAGCTAATAGCTCGCTTTCTACTATGACTATTAGTGGATATATTACCCCCTAAAGTATAACTTTAGCTTTCCTATCCCCCGCTAACTACTATAGCTAGCCCCTAGTTAATCTGGGGCTAAACCCCTTATAGCTATAGTAGCTAGTATACCTACCCCGCGTTAACCTTTTCGCAGATAATAAATAACTGATAACTCTTTCTATAATAAC
>RYZW01000816.1:3042-21282 GCA_004367215.1 Colletotrichum trifolii | reverse complement strand
GTAATTATAGTAATACTAGTATATAAAGTTTAACTAGATATTATTTACTAAGTAGTAAGGATATTCTTTTTAGAAATTTTAATATAGATATAAATAACTAATTATATAATAAGAAGTAATAATACTTTACTCTATTAAAACTAAATCTAAGTCCCTAAGTATAAATCATTAATAATTATAATTCTCTAAATAGGTTATAATTTCCTAGTCCCAAATTACTTTAATATTAATTTAATAATTATAATACTTTCATAAGATTAGTATTAAGATAGTATACTAAGAGATATTAAATATTTTATATAAATATATAATAATTATTTGTATTTATATAAAGGATAGTAATATTACTAAGGTTTATTATAGTTCTTCCTGATTCCTAATAAATCCAAGTTATAAATTTCTATTAATTTTTTAATAGAACTATTATTTATTATAGAGGGAGATTTAAGAATCCTTATAGTAATTATAGATTGATTATTAAAATATATCTAATTAGAAACTATAATATTTATAATTACTAAAGTTTATATCGAGAAGTTCTGAGATACTTAGTAGTAGTTTTATAGTTTCCTTATATTAATTATTACTAATTATAACTTAGACTAAGTAAGTATTTTCTAGATAATATTTTACTAGTTAATAAAGGTATAATAACTTTTATTAATATTATTCTATCTCTAGATAAATAGTAAGATAGAAAAGGTAATACCTAAGATTTAGGTTTTCCTGTGAATATATATTGTTTTCTTATAACTAAACTAGTTAGTTTATATTACTACTTACTAGTTAGTATTAAATAATAGGGATTTTTTAATAACTAGAATAAACCTAAATAAATTCTTAAATAAGTTTAATATTATACTTATCCTATGCTTTTAAGTAATAGAGTAAACTATATATTCTAATTTAAAATAAATTCTAGTTTTCCTATTTTACTTTAAAGACAGTGTTATTATAGTTTAAGTAGTAATAGTATATATATAGTAATATAATAAAATAGGTATAAATAGAATATAATAAGTAGTTGAAAGGTTCTAGGTTAAAGATAGAGTATAGCTATTACTATACTATATTAAAATAAATTAGCTAAGTAAGAAACTTATTAGGTATTTTCTAAATATAAAATTATTAATATACTAAACCTACTCAATATTACTTCAGATATCCCCATAAATATCTACCTAATATTCCATATTAATTTTATTAAATAAACAGAAGATAACCTATNTTAATATTCTATATTAACTTTATTAAATAAATAGAAAATAGCTTATTACTATTATAATAGTATATAAATATATAACCTAATCCTATCCTAGTTCTAACTAGAGAAAATAGTAAAACCTATAAAGAGTATAATATTAAAGAAATACTAGTAATAAAGAGTATATTTAGATAAAAATATAACTATAATATATTAGTTAAATAGAAAAGTTATAATACCCTAATATAAGAACCCTTAGAAAGCTTTACTAATAATAAAGCTATAATATAATTTAAATTATATTATAGCAATATTAGAGAGAATAATAACTTAATATTAATTTACTAATAGTAAAAAGCTATATAAGCTATAAATTAAGTAATATAATGACCCCTAAGAAATATATATGACTAGCTACTAAACTTACCTCTAAGGTATGAGATAAATAAATTGGATAAAAAGATTACTATTATCTTATAACTCCTTATACTTATAGAATTCCTCCTCTCCCTTATTATTCTCCTCTTTTTCTTTTTCTTTATTATTAGGGATAGTAATAAGTAATACCTATTTATAAATAAAATGTTATTAGTATTATTAAAAAGTAGTAATTATATAGTGGTGGTAGATAGGTAAGCTAGTATTAATAAAACTAAAAATATAGTTATAGTAATAGTAAGGTATAGTATAACTACTAGATTATATTATTTAGTTACTTTTACTCTATACCTGGAATAGTATCTAAGCTCTTCACCCTATATATAGATTTATCTATAAATCTTACCCGGTAACAGTATTTATACCAATACTAGCTTATAACTAGTTAAAATAGTAATGAAATTACCTATTATTATAAATAATTATACCCCTAGTTCCGACATTTAACCTTATAGTAGTAGAAGACCTCGTAGTAATAATCTATATAGAGAAAGCTTTATTAAGACTAAGGCTTAATATACGAAGCTAAAAGTAACTACTAAAGTTATAAAGTTAAGAACTTTTTTGAATTTCTTAAAGATAGAATAAAATAGAATACCTATAAAAACTAGGTATTCTATAATCTATTACTCTTCTATAACTATACCCTTAAAATAATACTGAAACCTCTTCGAAATCTATATAACTATTTATAAACAAATAATTATAAGATAAATATAGAGATATCTAGCTATAACTATTTTAACTAAAACTATTTGTATATTAGGCTAGGCTTTAATAAAATTATTCCGAATACTATAATTAATAAGTAACCTATAGATATTCAAAAGAAAATCATCTAACTATCCTACAAGTTACTATACTAAGCTAATGATATCGGAGACTAGGTATTAATTAGATAATATTTTAATATTAATACCCTACTATAATACTAATTACTAGATACTTTAGAGTATTATAATACTATAATTATAAGGGTTTTAAAAACTACCTAACTATACTAGAAATATCTATATCTATATAAATATTATTTATAAATTAGCTATACTCGATATATTAAGATTATTCACTAATAAGAGTAAACTAAGTCCCGTTATATTTATATAGAAATCGTGAATTGGTTTATATTAGTAATAGAGAACTTTTATATTAGTAGTATAAAGTCTTATTTTAGAGGTAGGTAAAGCTTAGTCTATAATAGGGATATTAAAGTTATAGATATCGAGGTTATAATTCGAATAGAATACTTATAGTTAGTAGTAATTGAATATCTCGAGATATTTGAATTATATATCTAGGGGCTAATTAGTAAGTACTTGAGATAGTAATGGTAGATAGGAGGTGCTAACTAATAGCTATGAAAACGTAAGGGTATAAGGGTGTGAGGGTATAAGGTTATCGCGGAAGGAGTTATTGGTTGTTTATTATTGAAAAGGTTAATATAGGGCAGGTATACTAGCTACTATAGCCGCGAGGAGTTCAGCCCCGGATTAACTAGGGGTTAGTTATAGTAGTTAGTAGGGGGGGGGGTAGGAGGGCTAAAATTATACTTTAGGGGGTAATATGTCTACTAATAGTCGTAGTAGAGAGCGAGCTATTAGCCCCTCCCCTAGATTATATTATAGTATTTTATTATAAAAGAATTAGTCTAATAAAATAAAGAAAGAAAAAGAGAGAGATTTACTATTATTTATATAATACTACTAAGGCTAGTAATAACTTATTTAGGAGTAAGAATAGGGATAAAAATTGGAATATTCTTAGTATAAGAAGAAAGAATAGTAAGTATAGTAGTAATATAAGTAAAGGTTACTTATTGATTATAATAGAAATAGTTATTATAATACTAAACTATAATAGAAAACTCTAGTAAAAGAATAGTAATATAGTAGCCTATAATATTACTTTTTTCTTTAGAAATAATAACTATAAGAGTAATAATATAATTATTATAAATAATTAGATAATTAACTTATATTAGAGGTTAGTTATAAGAAGTACTTTAGTAGTACTTTGATAGTATTATAATAAACTTAAAAAGTTTATACTTAAGGTAAAACCTCTTTACTAAACTATAGAAGTAGTAGTTATATAAAACGCTAATAGTAATATTTTATATAAGCTTTAAGGTTTAGATTTATAATATACCCCTTACTACCCCTCTACTTTCTTACTATAATAATATAAAATATTAATAGCTTTATAATATAACTATAACTTCTAACTACCTAAATTAGCTTAATTAATAAAAACAATCTATTTAAAATAACTTCTTTAAATATTACTAATATTAGATAATCTTACTAATCAGAAAATTCAATTACTATTAATATTAAATAACCCTACTAATAATAAAATTTATATTATATTTACCCTAAATAATCCTATACTATACTCCCTCTTCTATTAGTCTATAAGAAACCCCTTTTTCTCTTCTATATATAACTTTATTTTCTCTCCTCTAACTTTATATAACTCCTATTTCGTACCTATTATAATACTACTAATTCGCTACTATTCTACTTTCCTTCCCCTTCTCGTATTCTATTTATTATTATATCAACTACTACTACTACTAGCTTAAACTTTCCTAATAATAACCCTTCCTACTACTATACCCCCTCTAAGCCTATTACCTATACCTATAATAACTATATTATTAAAAGTAATTCTAATAATAAAGAATACTAACCCCCTAATATAATTATTTCTACTTATTTAAATTATTATTAAAAATAAAATAAGAATAGTATTACCTATCCCTATATACTAGGTTATAGCTAATTCTACTATAAATACTTAAAATTGAAAAATAAATATAAATAAGACTTATACCTGTTTACTACTAACCCTTAACTATATATTACAAGCTACTAAGTAAATTATTTAATTATAATTACTAAATATATTATCTCCCCTACTATTACTACTTCTAAAGTAGAAGGTAAAATCACATTTTACTATATTACTATCTTCTTACCTAAGTTTTCCGCCGCAATTTAATATTATAATAACTACCTCTATTATACTTAATAGGAAACCCTTACCCGTATTACTACTATACCTACTACTTTTTCTTCCTATACTAAAATTACTCCTACTTCTACTTCTATTTTTACTCAAATAAGTTATTACTAGCCTTAATAGTATTATATAAATAATAGTAAATTCCTCCCCTTCTCTTTCCTTACTTTTATTACACTAACTTCTTTATAGCAAAGTACTATAATGTACTCTAGTAGTTACATTATACTGTACTAATATTATAGCTATATCCTTAGCCCTACTAAAACCAGCTTACCTATATACTACTACTATATAATTAATACTCCTGCCTAATAGTAATAATACTTTACTTATAAATAAATATTACTTATTACTATTACTAATAATAAAAAAGAAAAAGAAAAAGATAATAACTAGGAAGAAAAACGTTCTAGGGATATAAAGATAATACTAACCTTTTTACTTAAGTTATTTACTTAGTACTTTAAAAGTAAATCCAATAACTAGTTATATATACCTCCTAGGAGCTATTATATTACTTAATTTATAACTTATAGAGTTTTCTACTATTAATAAAATAAGATTGAACTATTATTCTCTCTAATATCCTTATACTATAACTCAAATTATATTATAACTTTATTATTAGTAAAGTTTTCTAAAAGCTCTTATATTGAAATATTATAACCCTTCTATTTAACTAATATATTATAATTATATCCTTACCCTAATATATCTTTTACTACTAATATCTCTTTAATATTATACTGCTCCTAGGCTTCGCGTTTTCCTTAGGAAAGACTAGGATAGGATTAAATTGTATATCTATAAACTATTATAATAATAATAAACTATCCTCTACCTATTTAATAATATTAGTATAGAATATCAAGTAGATACTTATAGAAATATCTAAAATAATATTAAGTAAATTTAATATATTAAGAACTTTATATTTAGAAAATATTTAATTAAGGTTCTTATTTAACTAATTTAGTTTAATATAATATAATAATAACTATATTTTATCCCTAACCTAAAACCTTTTAATTACTTATTATTTTCTATTTATATTTATCTTATTATATTACTATATATATACTATTACTACTTAAACTATAGTAATACTATCTTTTAAATAAGAAAAGAAAACTAAAATTTATCTCANTAAAACTTATCTTAAACTAAAATATACAATTCGCTCTATTATTTGAAAATAAAAGATAAATATAATATTAAACCTATTTAAGAACTTATTTAAACTTATTCTAATTACTAAAACATCTCTATTATTTAGTATTAACTAGTAAGTAGTAATGTAAGCTAGCTAGTCTAGTTATAAAAAAGTAATATATATTTATAAGAAAGTTTAAACCTTAAGTATTACCCTCTCTATCCTACTATTTATCTAAAAATAGAATAATATTAATAAAAACTATTATACCCCTATTAACTAGTATAATATTATCTAGAAAGTACTAATTTAGTCTAAACTATAATTAGTAATAGTTAATATAGGGAAACTATAAAACTACTACTAAATATCTTAGAATTCCTCTATATAACTTTAATAATTATAAATATTATAGTTTCTAACTAAATATATTTTAATAATTAATTAATAATTATTATAAGAAATCTCAAATCCCCTTTTATAATAAATAATAGCTTTATTATGAAATTAAGAGAAATTTATAACTACAACCTATTAAGAATTAAGAAGAACTATAATAAACTTTAATAGTACTATTATCCCTTATATAAATACTAATGAATATTGTATATTTATATAGAGTATTTCATATCTTTTAATATACTATCCTAATACTAGTCTTATAAAAATACTATAAATATTAAATTAATACTAGGGTAGCCTAAAACCAGAGACTTATAGACTAATTACAGAATTATAATTATTAATGATTTATATTTAGAGACTTAAACCTAACCTTAATAGAATAGAATACTATTACTTCCTACTATATAATTAACTACTTATATCTATATTAAAACCTCTGGGGGAAATTCTTTTACTACTTAGTAAATAATATCTCAATAAACCTTATATATTAATATTATTATAACTACCTAGTTCTATAGTAATAATAGTATAGTACCCTAGAATATAGTATATCTATCTAGTAATTTACTATTAATATATTAATAATTATTCTTTACTTATATAACTACCTCCTAACCCTCTTCTACCTATATACTATAAATTAAAAGTATTAAGGAAAACCCCTCTTTATCTCTCTAATTAACCTAGAAAAACTAGAAAACTTATATTATAAGCTTTAGTTTTATTATATTATCTTAACCCTATTAAGAAAAAGTATTAAAGTATTTAGTAAAAAAACCTAAATAATATTTCAAAATAAAACTAAACTCTAATAAAATTTCTACTTACCTTATTTATTACTCTAAAATAAATCTTAAACTTATAGAATATTCTGAAACTTTATGGTTAGAAAGAATAATACATAGTTCTACTATATTTTATAACTCTACTAACTATACTTTTAAATATAATAATACTACTAGTAGTTCTTTATTATAAATACTATAGTTCTACTAAACTAATATAAATCTAGTTAAATAATAAATAATTAGCTATAATATACTATCCCTATTTTCTTATAAAAGTTAACTACTTAATACTACCCGTAAATAAATTACTTTTACTACTATATACTGGTCTAGATCCTATTAAGCTATAACTAGTTCTAAGATAAATATAAATTTAAGCTTTTTTAATACTTTTTAGTATATAATATCCTAGTAAGATTATAGCTCTTTTTTTAGTTATATAAAAAACTCTATTAAACTAGAAAAGTAATTAACTAAATTATAATGGAAATTTATAAATCTAAGGAAACTCTAGATACTATAGATATTCTTAAGAATTTCCTATTCTTAGATAGTTTTAACTTTTTTAAAATTATAATAAATACTTTTCTTTACTTTAATAATAGAACCTAGATATTTAATTTCTTTTACAAAGAATTTATATTTCTTCAAATCTAAATAAAAACCAGCCTTTTATAACTACTTCAAAACTTACTCAACTCTATCGTTATAATTATACTTTAATTTATAAATATAAATATAAAACCTATCTAAGTAAACTATAATAAAACTATTAAGAATACTTTAAAATATACTATTAATATAATATTAGAATGATATAAGTATACTTATTAGCCTAGAGGGAGTAATAAACTACTTAAATAAGCTAAAATAAGTCTAAAAAATAGTTTTATACTTATTTCTTTTTATAATATAAATCATATAAAAAACTATATAAATCTTAACTTTCATAAACTATATTACCTTAAATAATAATTATAGTATCTTTAGTATCTCTTTAATTAGTAATACGTGGTAATAGTTATAAATACTAATAATATCAAAAACGCGATAATCTATATAAAACTACTATTTTTCCTTAAGTTTTTTAATAAAGAAGATAGGTATTTTAGTTATAGATAAATTAACTTAGACCTAACTTTTATCTATTAGGTCTATTACCTAGTATTAAACCTCGAGGAAATAAACTTTTAATATATTATAGAATAGCTTTTATAGTAAGCCTAGCTTAGTCCTATCTAAATTCTTCTTTAAATAAGAATAATAATTATAGGACTTTTTATAAAATAAGAAACTAAAAGCTTTATTTTTATTAAATAGGTTTATAAAAGAAATATAAATAACTAGTAAAATAAATAATAGCTATTCTAAAACTAAAAATAATATAGTAATTAGAATTATCTTAATCTATAGTAAATTAATTACTAATTACTTATATCCCCTTTCGCTTAAACTAGAAAACATTATAGCTAGTAACTAAATAAGGTTTATAAATCTATCTATATATATCTTTTTTAATATATTACTAATAGCCTAGATAGTTAAACTACTAATTAAATCTACTTATATTTTATTCCCTTTGTAATCAAAAATAGCTTATTAATACTATAACTATAGCTTCCTAAAAATAATTAGGTATACTATTCCTAGGATTATATAGAATAGAATTTTAAATACTTACCTATCAAAATTAATCTATATTTTAGCTGTTTTAGTAATATAAGTTTCCTAGTTAGTATTTAGGATATTAATTAACTAGTATAGTTATAGTAATATAATTAATATAAAGTTTTATTATTATACAGACTTTTTACTAATTATTCTATAATAATTATAATTACTAGTAACTTGAATAAAAATAAAAGACTTATTATTTATTAATATAGAAACTAAGAAAAGTAGCTTATCTATTTATTTCTATATCTTTCTAGTTTTATCTATTACTATGATATGATTATTAGTAGTTATACTAGCTTACCCTTTAAGGAGTTTCTTCTAAGAAACTAATCTTTTTCTTTTTTATTTATAATTTCTTTATCTAATTATAAAACTTGAATATTAGTATTAGAAGCTACTAGTAAATAAATAAGTTATAGTTTATACTTTATAATAAAGTAGTTTTTAGTATTATAATATATATAAATACTAGCTTATATATATACTTAAATAACTATAAAGTTTACTTAATAGGCTTTATATACCCCTATAATAGGAATTAACTAAAGTTTACTAGTTATAGTAATTTATTGATTTAACTCTTTATATTAAGGAAAAGTAGTAGTATAGTAATATTATATTAGTACTAAAGTAACCTAAACTATTTCTATACTTATTATCTCTAAATCTCTATTCTAATTACCTATTAGTTCTAACTAGGGAAAAGACTATAATTATTTATAGTTTTATAATTCTATATTCAAGATCTCGAGGTTTATTATAATTCTATAGTAGTATTAGATAGTAATATAATAGTCTATCTAGTTAATATTATAATTAATAGTAGTTATTTGAATTTAGTAGGAGAGAGCTAGTTAGAAATAATTAAGCTTAACATCCCTTACCTAAGACTACCTCTTTATTTATCTTATAGCTAATTTAAATTTAATAAAGAACTTAGTAAATATTTATTTAGGCTTTTAATAGAAATAATACATTTTCTCGAGGATCTAGGTATTATAATAAAGGTTCTTATGGTACTTAATAAAATACTAGAAAAACATATTAATATCTTAATTATACTATAGTTCTTATATAATATAAAAGTTACTAATTTATATCTAGACTTTAAGTAATAAGCTAGTTTATAAATATTACTAGAAATCGTCGGGTTTCCTAATAAAGACCTAATTAACCTCTAGTTTATACTATAAAATTATCTACTATATAAGAAAGTAAAAAGTATTACTATTAAAAAAGGTACTAATAAAGAATAGTTTTTATTTAAAGAGAATATTTATAATACTTATAAAACTACATTATAATCCTATTAGAATTTATAGAAATCTCTCGAGAAACTCAGTTTTTATCTTCTACTAAATTAGTCTACTATTAGTCTATTAGAACCTTTACTTAGAGTTCTAGAATAGTAATATTTACTATTATCTTTTCGCTATTTTCTATTTCCTTATTATCTACTATTTACTACTAAATTAAACCTAAATAGGAAGTTTATTAATATTAGAAGCTAGTTATAAGAAGTATTTTAGTAATATTTTAATAGTATTATAATAAACTTAAAAAGTCTATATTTAAAGTAAAAACTCTTTACTCGACTACAAAAGTAGTAGTTATATAGAGCCTTAATAGTGATATCCTATATAAGCCCTAAAGCTTAGGTCTATAATAACTTAGTAACAAGTAATATATAACTTAAAGCTAGTAATAAAAAATAAAAGCTTTACTTATACTTACTTTTTAACTTCAAATATTCATAGTAAGATTAACTATAACTTCATATATAAGTGTAGGTAATACTACTCCTATTTTTCTTAGAATAATAATTCAAGTAAGTAGAAATAACTATATTAGGAGACTAGTTCGCCTTATTATCAGAATTACCTTTAATAATATAAATACTATAAGTATAAATAGTAAGCTTAGAAGGGGTATAGTAGTAGGAAAGGTTATTATTAGGAAGTCTAGAACTAGTAGTAATAGTAGTTAATATAGTAATAAATAAAACGCGAGAAGGAGAAAGAAAATAGAAAAGTAATAAAATAGTAGTATTATAATAAGGATAGAATAGGGGGTTATATAAATCTATAAAGAAAAGAATAAAGCTATATAAGGAAAGAAAAAAGAGTTTTTTAGGGATTAATGGAAAAGAGAATATAGTATAAGATTACTTAAAATAAATAGAGCCTAAACTTTCTTATTAGTAGGACTATTTAAGATTAATAAAGTTTAAATTTTCTTATTAATAAAACTATCTTATATTAATAATACCTAGGGGAAATATTTTAGATAGACCTTTCGTATTTATTAAGTTAACTTAAGTAGTCTAATATTACTAGTATATTATGAAATTATTAATATTATATATTACTATAATAATAGGCTAAAAAGGTAGTAAGGGGTATATTATAAACCTAAGCTTTAAAGCTTACATAGAATATTAATATTAAAGTTCTATATAACTACTACTTCTATAATCTAGTAAAGAGCTTTTACTTTATATATAAACTTTTCAAGTTTATTATAATACTATTAAAATACTACTAAGACATCTCTCGTAACTAGCGTCTAATATATATAACTATATACTTCTACATATATAAAGTATATATAGCTATCCATTTCTATACTTTACTGATAATACTTATTACTAGTTATAGTTTTATTCTATAATAATTAGTAAAAAACTATTATACTAGAAATCTAAACATATATATATTTATATATATAGCTATATAGTATAGTAGTAATAATAATAAATACTAGAGCTCTTTCATATTTATATAATAAGATTATGAATAATATATAATTATCTTTACTAAGTAAACTAATACTAATTAATAGTTAACTAATCTCTTATTATTATACTATAGATTAGTAAAGTCTTTTATATTAGAAGAAGTAATTATAAACCTTTTACTTAAAGTCTATATAAAACAGAAGATTATAAATATTAACTTAGATATCTTGGAGATATTACTTTTACCTGAATCACTTATAAAATACTCCTAAATTATATACTAACTTTATTCTATAAAATACTAAAGAAGTAAACTTAAATAATACTTTTTAGTACTAATTAGAGAGTATTTCGTGAATATAATGATTTTTTCAAAGTATTACTAAGTCTTTATAATATATAAGATTTATAGTATTCTATATTTCTTATACTTAAAAAACCTCTATAGTATTTTAAAACCCTTTATTCCTCCCGCTTGACGTAGTGGTTTAACGTCTAGCTAGCTCTTACTATCACGGTAGGAGCAGTAGGTTCGAATCCTGCGGCGGGCAAGCGTAACCGGTAGGCATATATGTGCCTTCCGATTACGTAAACTAATTATGGCAACCGCCACCAGTTATTGCACTTGCCGTAGCTACTATTAACAGCTAGCGACTATTAATAGCGGCTAGCAACAGGCGCCACCGGCTAGCTGGTATCTGGTATCACGTAACTACGATCCTTAAAAAGTAACTGCGACGGATAGGCCTGTACCTTCCCCATTTATCACCTATCGTATTAACCAACCGTCGCATTTGTCAGCCATCGTATTAACCAACCGCGTTTGCTGCCTGAGGTTTTCTCCGTTTAAACGGTTCCTCAGCCCCAGTATTATCTACAGAGTTTATGAGGCAAGAGCCGACTACCGGGTACAGCTTCCTTTACAGGGTCCCCCGAGAGGCATGTGACTTTAAATAGATCAGAGACCTTCAATATAACCCTAAACCCTTTATTCCTTCTTGAAAACCTTCTTCTTTTTGTGAATTCTATACTCCCTATTAATATATCTAAACTATACCCTGAATTAAACCCTAAATTAAATCTTAGTTTAAGAATACTTTAGGTAACCCTAAATAGTAACTAATTAATCCAAGAAAAGCTTAAATTATATATTAGAGTAGATTTATTCAGAAAGTTCTTTAAGATTAATTATAGTAATTTTATAGAAACTAATACTAAAAATATTACTATTTGTATAGTATTTTATATTTACTAATATGACTTCTTAAAAGTGTATAGCTATAAGTTCTTTGATTATTTTCAAATATATTTCGATAAGTAGCTTATAGTAATATAATAACTTGTTAATAAATATATAATCTATTACTTTTAAGAATAGTCTATTAATTATAGAATTAAAGTTAGTATAGAAAATAAGAGAATATATACTATGTTATACTAATTTATTTAATTTGAAACTTTTGACTATTAAACTCCTATAAAGCGCAATAATATAAAGAAATATATCTTAAGTTTCAAAACTAACCTTAAATATTACCTTAAATAGCTTAATAACCTTTTTAAAATAGATTAAGAACTAGAAATACCCCTCTATATTACTAAACCTAAAATTAAAATAATAATACCTATAGTTAAAGCCTAGTTAATATCTAAAAACCATATATATAATACCTAGTTTCTATTACTACTTATATATAATACATAACCTCTACTATTACTAGTGGGGCTACTAATCCCTAAGTAATATAGTATAGAACCTTTTTACTAGTAAGAAATATATTAAGATAATAGTAATATGTAGTAACCTTAATAACCCAAATATCCCTTATATCTTTCCTTTAGTCTCCTATTTGAAATTTCATCTACTAAATATATTATAAACCTTATAAATCTATTTAATAAAAATATTCCCGTTTGATATAGTAGTTTAATATCTAGCTAGCCTTTACTGTTTTATGGTAAGAGTAATAAGTTCGAATCCTGCGGCGGGTAATCGTAACTAGTAGCTATATATTTTCTGATTATATAAACTAAATATAATAACTAATACTAGCTATTAGTACTTACTAATAGCTATGAATATTAATAACTAGTAACTATTAATAGGAATAGCTAGTAATAGGCGTTACTAGCTAGCTAGTATCTAGTATTATATAACTTACTATAATCCTTAAAGAATAATTGCGATAGATAAGCCTATACTTTCCCTATTTATTACCTATTATATTAACTAACTATATTTACTACTTAAGGTTTCCTCTATTTAAACGGTTCCTTAATACTAGTAGTATCTATAAAATAAATAAAGTAAAAGCTAATAACTAGGTATAACTACTTTTAAAAAGTCCCGGAGAAGTATATGACTTTAAATAGATCAGAGACTTTCAATACAACTATAATATAATGAAAATATAAAATATAATAGAAACTTCTATAAGATTCTTAAAACTAAAATTTATATCTTCTATTATTATTACTTTAAACTTAGTATTTTATATTATATATAAATAAGAGTTTTCTTTATTATACTAAAATATCAAGCTTTTAACTTTTATTCTAAATATTTTATATATCCTAGTTAAAACTTATAATTTAATTAGATAGCTATATATATTTAGGAATATTCTGAAAATAATAGGATTCACTAGATTTCCTTCTCTAACTAGTAAAATACTCTTCTTAAGAATATAATGGCTGAAAGTCCTAATTAGAATAAAAAAGAAATACTTAAAATACTTATTATAAAAGTTATAAACTTCTAGAAAATATTTAAAACTAACCAGTATACTAATTAAACTTTTGATAATTAACTTATAAATATATACTATAATATACTAGAATACTACTTAGTATTTTTTAGGTTCATACTAACTTCTTAGAATCTCTATAACTAGTTATACTTAACTATAAATAATACTATAGTATTTTGAAAGTTATAATATCTTTAGAATAATAGGAATAATAGTAATATACCTAAAGAATAGTTTTACACTAATTATATATATAATATATCTCGTAGTAACATTTAAAGTTATAACTAAACCTATAACTACTCCTAACTACCCTAGAATAAAGATTACTTTCTCCTAGTTTTTATATATACCTATAACAATGAGAAATATTTTGAACATAGTAGAAAGAATTATTAGTCTATAAAGTATACTCTCGAGGAGTAATATACCTTATATAATAAGTATAAGTTATTTAATAATTTAAGAAAATACTTTATCGTAATACTTTAAGCTTATTTCGCCGAATATAAAAGTATCAATAGCTTTAACAATAACCTCTAAATACTCCTAAGAGATAATAAGTATAAAAAGCTTACTACTTAGTACTAGATATAATATAACTTTAAAAACTATACCTCTCCTACTACTTCTAAGATATTCTTTATATTTTCTTTTAGTAAATAGCCTACTACTTTAAATAGAGGTACGATTACTAGAATCTTCTAAGATTAAAGAGTATTATATACTTTTACTAAAATAGATATTCTTAATAGTAAGATTACTAAGAATATAGATATAACCCCTATATATATCTTTATGCTTAAGAACTATTACTCAACTACTATTTTTTTCAAAAATCTTACTTAACTTAAATACTACTAACTTCTTAACTACTAAGTATTCCTAGTTTATAACCCTTAAATAAATAGTTAATTCCTTTATAACTTTTATATTTCTATAGAATAAACTAGTTATAATCTACTTTAGAAATATTATTTTAATTATAATACTTAGAATAATTAATATTCCTATACTACCTAGTATTATTACGTTTTGTATAATATTATATAATACTTTTTTTGTATTCTATTTTATAGATATAAATTACCTTAGTATTATATCTAATATAGTATATAACTAGTTTCACTAAAATAAAAGGATTATACTAATTATTCGAAAATAGGGATATCTATAAATGCTTTTTAATAAAGAGAAAATACTTATTTCTATTTATTTTATAGAATTAGAAATATATAAACTCTACTATTAATTCGGATACTTAGCTATAGCATACTTTTACAATATCTTTACTAAAGTAAGATATCTAGTTAAATATTATAATTTTAAAGCTTTCAATTAATACTACTACTAATACTAGATATATAGTACTACCCCTTCTTATTTTCATTTCTCTATTTAGGATAATATTAAGTTTAACTTTCAAGCTATTATTAATATTATTTACTTTAATAGCTACTTTATACTCTATATTATTAATAATACTATAATATTTAACACTACTTATTTTCTACTAAATATCTTAATAAAAATAATAAAAGAAACCTTTAAAGCATACTAAATTAACTCTTAATAAACCTTTCTAGATTTTATTACTACTAATATAAGAATAATATTTAAATTTAGAAAGTTTAGATTAGAAAAAGAACTATAGGATTAATAGTCTAAATAGTACTATTTAAGGTATATAATAATATTAGTAAAGTTAAAAATTACTATATTTTCTTCTACTAGGTATATAAGATTTATTATAATAAAATCCCTATAATAACTTAAAGAATACTCTTTTAAATAATATATAAAATAATTAATAATAATACTAAACTAAACAGCCTTATACCTATATTACCTATTTTTAGTATATACTTATACTTCATAGAAACCTTTATTCTTTCCCTAGATATTATGATCTAAGCTTATATTATATAGAAAATAATAGAAGAAGTCTACTACATTTATACTAAATATACTATTAATACTATTTTAGTAATATTTAATAGCTCAAATATCTCATATAAAGTAGCTTTCTTACTTTAGTTTCTTATATATACATAGTAAGAAAAATAAAATTAGTAAAACTTATTTCACCTTATTACTACCTATAATAAGATATATATTTTCCAACTCCCTTGAAATCTTTAATAGTTTCAAATAATAGGTATAAAACTATGGTTTAAAAACAACTAACTACTTTTAGTAAGATAATTATTATTAATAGTAATATTACTAAATATATAACTAATAATACTACTATTTAAAAGCTTGAGTTATTTCCCTAATAATATTACTAGAAGTCTAATACTATATAGAAATATATACTCTTATAGTAATACCCTATTTGTATCTATAGCTATCCTTATAAATCTTTAGAATACTTATTTAATACTATAAAATACTATTATTATATATAATAGTAACTTTACTACTTTTAGTAATAATGATCCCTTACTTTTATAAATAATTAGTAATATCCTCAATATACTACTAAGAATAGTTATATTTCTAGAGCTTAGACTAGCTACTATTTTAACTTAAATATTTAAATATAAAGCTTATTCTATAGTATACCTTATATCTAAAGAATAGTTAAATATAGCTTTCTCTTTTACTTTCTATAAAAGAAGTATTATTATAATACTAGGTTTACTATTTAAAGAATTACTTAAAAGAGAAACTAAAAGTACTATTACTAATAATATTATTAAGATTATCTAATTTAATTGTATTCTCTATAAAAGTTATCAGTATTTCAAATTATATATTATTGATAAGATTAAGAATAAGGATACGAATAAGGTATCTAAGAAATTATATCTCACAATCTAAAGTTTTAGTAATATTAGTAAGTTTGAAATATTAATATAATTACTAATAATCTAATAAAGTTATTAATAGTTAGTTTTAGCTATAGTTCTAACTTTCCTCTAATATAAAAATATAATATTATAGTTTCGAGATATTACTTAAACTTATATTTAAGCTAAAATAGAGCTTACGAGGTATATTATAACTAATTTATTTTCTTATTTTGAAAAGCAATATTTTCTAGGATCTATAATAATAATTATTAAACTATTATATAGTTTTACTAAAGAGAGGGGCTGATAGCTCGCTCTCTACTATAACTATTAGTAGATATATTACCCCTAAAGTATAACTTTAACTTTCTTACCCCCCTACTAACTACTATAGCTAGTTCCTAGTTAATCTAGAACTAAACTCTTTATAGCTATAGTAGCTAGTATACCTGCTCCGTATTAACCTTTTTGATAATAAATAACTCATAACTCCTTCCGCGATAACCTTATACTTTTATACCATCACGCCTTTATAGCTATATATAATTTAAATATCTCGAGATATTCAATTACTATTGACTATAAGTACTCTATTTAAATATTTATTATAACTTTAATACTTATGATTTGAATATCTTTATTATAAACTAAGTTTTATTTACTCCTAAAACCAGACTTTATACTACTAATATAAAAGTTCTCTACTACTAATATAAACTAACTTATAATCTCTATGTAAACGTAGCAGGACTCGGCCTACTTTTATTAGTTATTTAGTTACTTTTACTCTATACCTAGAATAGTATCTAAGCTCTTTACTTTATATATAGATTTAACTATAAATCTCACCTAATAATAGTAGTTATACTAATACTAGCTTATAACTAGTTAAAATAGTAATAAAACTACCTATTATTATAGATAGTTATACCGCTAGTTCTAATATTCAACCCTATAATAGTAGAAGACTTCGTAGTAATAGTTTATATAAAGAAAGCTTTATTGAAACTAAAGCTTAATATATATAACTAAAAGTAACTATTAAGGTTATAGGGCCAAGAAATCTTATAAACCTCTTAAAGATAGAATAAAATAGAGTATTAAAAACTAAATTTTCTATAATCTATCGTTTTTCTATATCTAAACTATCCTTAGTAAAGTCTAGTAACTAGAATAATAATATACTATATTTTCACGATAGAATTAAAATCTCCTCGAAATCTATATAGTTACCTATAAAAAAACGATAGAATAAGTATA
>RYZW01000815.1:5452-17183 GCA_004367215.1 Colletotrichum trifolii | reverse complement strand
AAACTTTATAAACCTATCTATAATTACTAGGATAGTATTATATATACTACTATCTCTATATATACTCTTTAGTAACTTTATAATAAAATCTATACTAATTTCTTAAAATAGTCCTACTAAAATAAGTAAAAACTATAACTAGCTATATAGTTTATACTTTAATATTTCAATTTTCTGGTAGATTTAATATAATATTATATAATCCTATATATCTATAACTATATTATTCTAATAGAAATTCTATTTTATGAAATTATAAATCTTATTAGTACTTATATAACTTACTTTACTTTTATTATAATATAAGTAAATAATTTTATATCTTAAGAATTCTATATTAAATATAACTAGTTTTCCTTAGAAGAAGAATATCCCCTCTATATTTACTAAATACCCCTTCTATCTACTAGTTATTCTTTAAACTTTCTCTATATATATTTAATACTTTTTACTATAAATTTATAGCTTTTTAATAACTTATTTAATATCCCTAGAGTTACCTATTAAATATACTATTTTATCTTTTATAAAACCCCTTATTACTAAATATAGGATATACTATATTAGAATAATAACCCTAGCTTTTTATAAGTTCTCTTTACTTACTAATACTTACTAAGTATTCCCCGTCTTCTTATATATATCTTTACTATAAATAACTATAGTTATTATTATTACTATTTTTCTAGTATCCCTAGTAAAGTAGTATTCTAAAGAAGTTAAGTAATCTTTACTTCTAAGTCTAGCTTCTATACTAAAATACTTTTCTTATATTTATATTATCTAAATAAAAGCTTTTATTAATTCTAAGCTTTTTTTAACTTTAGTGATTTTTTAGTAAATATCTACTAGTAATAATTTAGTAAGTTATAATTTATCTATAAAAGTTAGTAGTATATTATAGTATTCTACTTCTCTTTTTATATAGTCTAGCTATCTAGCTAATTTATTTATTAAATTAGTAATTCTAAGCTAATATTCTAGATTAAAATTAAATACTAAGAATTTATAGATCTAATAAATAAGTTTTCCCTGAAAATCCTATATTAGTACTATTATAATACTTATTAAAACCTAATAGTCTATTGAGATTATAAACTTCTCTGAGAATCCTATTAAATAGTACTCCTAGTAATCAAAGCTCTTAATAATAACTAATAACTCTTATTAGTTTATTCCTTATCTCTATTCTATTTTACTAAACTTTTTTAAATAGTAAGTAACTAGTTACTACTAACTTTCTACTTTTTATAATAAGATACCTAAAATTACTTATTATAATATATCTATCTCTATCCTAATCTCTCTAATAAGGTTCTAATACTAGAAAATAATTACTAAATAAAAGGCGTTTTATAGTACTAAAAATATAGATTTTATATCTTCTAACTATAAAAAAACCTTCTTCTCTATCTCTTTTCTAAAGAATACTATAAATAATACTATTACTCCTAAGTAATTAGTAATAAATTTATAGTAGAAATTATAGAAACTTAAAAATACTTAAAGTTTTTTAAATATTTCTAGTAACTTCTACTTAGTAATAGCTTAAACCTTTACTAGGTTTATCTTAATACTTTCCTAAATAATTATATATCCTAAGAAATTTATCTCTTCTATATAAAATTCGTATTTAGAAAACTTAATAAAAGAATATACTTTATATAACTTAATAAATACCTATAATAATACCTTAATATAATCCTCCTTAGTACTTATTATATATATTATAATATTATCTATATATACTATATAGTATATATTAATTAAGCTAGTAAGTATATAGTTAATATATACCTAAAAGGTTACTAGTATATTAGTAAGACTAAATAGTATTACTATATATTTATAGTAGCTATACTATATCTTAAATACTATTTTCTAGTAATTTTCTAGCTTAATNATCCTAATATAGTAATAAATATCTTTAAAGTTAATCTTTGAAATCTATATTACTCCCCGAAATCTATCTAGAAACTTACTAATAAGTAGTAGTAAATATTAATTCTTAATTATAACTTTATTAAAACTTCTATAATTAATATATAATTATAAAAAACTATTTTTCTTTAGAATAAAAAAATTAATATATCTATTTTATTTATTAATAGTTATATATATCTATTTACTAGGTTCTCTGTAATATATAGCTTTAACTCTTCTAATTACTACTTATTTAGTAGATATATAAACCTATAAAGTAGCTTTTTACTTAATTCTAGCTTAATAGTATACTTAATATCTTTAAAAACTAGGACTAACTTTATTATAACTTTATTAAATACTTCCTATTTACTTATAAATTCCTTAGGGATATCTATAGTTATAATAACTTTATCTACTTCCCCAAAGATTTCTATATAAGCTTTAAGGTTATTACTTATTTTACTAATATATAATATATAAGTAGTCCTATTATTCTTAATAATTTCTTAAGTAAATATTTCTAGTTTAGTAATAGATATCTACTTATAATACTAGGTATTTATCTAGGTATTTATTATAATACTTTCCTAGCCTATAGAATCCTATCCTAATAAGAGGTCTATATATCTTTCTAGCTAGTAAGTACCGGCGAATAGTTAGTATAATTTCTATAGGTATTTATTTAAGTTTATAAGAAAGAATATTAACTAGTAATATTTCCCTAGCTTTAATACTAAACTATTAAATCCCTCTAAAATAGGTATAGTTATTTTAGCTAGGATTAGTCTTAGTAATATTACTAATTATTTACTAATAAAATTTATTTATAAGTATAAATCTATATCTACTTCTACTTCTTTCTTTTTAATACTTTAGAAAATAATTGCTAAACTTTTAGTTATCTTTTTTATAAAAACTAATTTCTTAACTAGTATAAAAACTATTAGTTCTATCTCTATACCTACTTATTTCTTTAGATCTCTTTAATATAGGAACTAGTATTAATAACTTAAACTGAAGTATAAAAGCCTATAATACTTTACCCTTAGCTAGTTATCAGTATTAAGTTCATACTTAGTTTAGACTTATAGTTTATAACTCTATACCCCGTCTTACTATATAAGAAATATATCCCTATAATTTATAATATAGCTAATATACGTATATTCCTCTAACTTAAAATAAGTATAGTATTATTTAACCTATTAATATCTTATTACCGTCTACTTAATATCAATAGAGTTAATAGACCTATTTAGCTTACTACCCTTAAAGGCAGCGGTAGCTAAAATAGCTATAAGTTTATATAAGTTCGTTTACGCCCCTTATCTTATATTAGTTCGCTAGTATAGTACTATCGGAGTTCCTATAATCTTTCAGCCTCTATCGTAATATCTCTAGCTTTTGGGATAGGAATATTAAGTTTCTCTATTTCCCTTTTTAAACTTAAGTATAAGTAGTAGAAATAAATAAAAACTTCTCTTTTATTCTAATTAAATCTAAGTATACTTAAGTTTTAGTATAGCATTAACTACTTAGTATAATACTATATAAGTAACTAGTATTCTCCCTATTATATTTCTTTAAGCTTCCATTATATAACTTCTCTTATATCTCTAAGTTAATATATTATTAGTGAATAAATATAATAAAATTAACTTAAATAAATTTATCCTCTAAATTAGCCCTATAATCTCTCTATTCTATCTAGAGCTAAAATACTAGTTTTATAAATACCTATTAGATCTATTAGTTAATTATATTACTTAATTAGATTTAATAGCTATCCTTAATAGTAGTAATCTAGTTATTAACCTATTTAACTATAAACTCCTCCCCTATTATTTTATAATTATATAAAAATAGTTTCTCCTAATCCTTAAGTAATTTAAATATTACTAAATACTTAACTAGTTATTAGATAAGAGTTAAAATCTACTCCTTATAAGTTTCTTACTACTTTTATATCTACTCTTAGTATATTATTATCTAGGACTATATAATTTCAAGTATTTAACTTATAATACTTATTAGATCTAGTTTAGGTAAGAATAGTAACTATAATAATACTTAGGATTACTTATTAAATCTAAGTATTAGTTACTAAAAACCCGGTAACTACTTAACCCTTTAAAGTATAATAGAAATTACTTTATTTTTTCCTCTTATATTAAGAAATAAGTATTCTCTCCTATAAAATATATCCTATATAATATCCTCTAATAATTACCCCTTCTTAATATCTTTAATATACTATTAGCAAAAACTCATATTAATACTAAACTTTAAATTATCTTAAATAGTATATAGGAGGTATTTCTCCTCAGAGTTATTTTCCCCTAAAATAACTATCCTATTATTACTATTCTTTTACTTATTTAATCCCTAGTAATTATATAATATAATAGTAATAGTTTTACTATATACCTCTACTAAATTAAGTACTAATTATTAACGCTTATTAAAGCTTACATCAGGTCTACGCCTATAAAGTAATTATTCTCTATAATACTAGTTACTACTTAATATTTTTACCTATACTAGTTACTTAAAGAATTAAATAGAAATAATAGAATTATAAAAGTCTAGTTAAAAGCTTTAACTAGGAAAAGTTTAGATATATAAATAAGGTTTATATTACTATATAGACTATTACTTAAAGAATCCAAGTTATAATCCTTCTACTTAAAACTCTTCTAATACCTAGCTAGCTATTTACTAGGCATACTACATAGTCCGTTTGTCATATCCTTATATTATAATCTCTATATAAGTATAGTAGGACTTAGCTTACTCTTATTAGTAAACAATTTTAATATATTAATTAAATATAACTAATATATAAATAATACTTATATAAATATAAATATTTCTAGTATAACTAGATAGTTTTGAAAACTTTTATAATTATAATACTATAATACTCTAAAGTATCTAGTAACTAGTATTGTAGTAAAGTATTAATATTAAAATATTACCTAATTAATACTTAGTTTCTAATAATATTAGTTTAGTATAATATTTCGTAGGATAACTAGATAGTTTTCTTTTATATATTTATAAACTACCCTTTAATTTTTAGTATTCAGAATAATTTTATTAAAACCTAATCTAATATACTAATAATCTTAATTATAATTATTATAGTTAAATATTTCTCTACTTATTATATAGCTATCTTTTTATAGGTAATTATATTAATTTCGCGGAGATTTCAGTTCTATTATAAAAGTTATAGAAAAGTAATAGATTATAGAATACCTAGCTTTTATATCTCGAAGTAAGTATTTTATTTTATTCTTAATTGAAGAAATTCAAAAAGGTTCTTAACCCTATAACCTTAATAGTTATTTTTAGCTATATATACTAAGCCTTAATCTTAATAAAGCTTTCTTTATATAGACTATTATTACGAAGTCTTCTACTACTATAAAATGAAATATTAGAATTAGGGGTATAATTATCTATAATAATAGGTAATTTCATTACTACTTTAACTAGTTATAAACTAGTATTAGTACGAATGCTATTATCGGGTAAGACTTATGGTTAAATCTATATATAGGGTAAAGAGCTTAGATACTATTCTAGGTATAGAGCAAAAATAACCAAATCTATTTTACTAAGAATTTATATTTCTCTAAATCTAAATATAAACTAGCTTCTTATAATTACTTAAAGATTTACCTAATTCTATCCTTATAGTTATACTTGAACTTATGATTATAGGTAAAGATATTATTAAAATAAACTATAATAAGATTACTAAAGATATCCTAGAATATATTATTAATATAGTATCAGAATATTATAAGTATACTTACTAGCTTAAAAAGGGTAATAAACTACGTAAATAAGCTTAAATGGGTCTAAAAGGTAGTTTATACTTATTACTTTCTATAATATAAATGTTATAGAACACTATATAAATATTAGTTTTTATAAATTATATTACTTTAGATTAACTATAATATCTCTTAAACTAGTAATAAAGACTAATAACTATAAGTATTAATAGTATTAAAAGTACAATAATTTATATAAAACTACTATTTCCCCCTAAGCTTCTTAGTAAGGAAGATAAGTACTTCAGTTATAGATAAACTAGCCTAAACCTGCTTTTTATCTATTAGGTTTATTACTTAGTATTAGACTTCGAGGAAATATTCCTTTAATATATTGTAAAGTAGTTTTTATAGCAGATCTAGCTCTATTCTATCTAGATTTTTCTTTGAATAAATCTAATAATTAAAGAATCCCTAATACAGTAGGAGGTTAGAAGTTTTATTTCTATTAAATAAATCTATAGAAAGAATATAAGTAACTAGTAAAGTAAATAATAGCTACTCTAAAACTATAAATAATATAATTACTAGAGCTATATTAATCTATACTAAATTAATTACTAACTACTTATTCTTCTTTTCTTTTAAGCTAGAAAATATTATAACTAGTAATCTAATACAATCTATAAATCTATTTATATATATTTCTTTTAATGAATTACTTATAGCCTAGATGGTCAACTTACTAATTAAATCTATTTATATTTTATTTTTATAAGATTTAAAATAACTTATTAGTATTATAAATATAACTTCCTAAAAATAACTAAACATACTATTCCTAGAATTATATACAATAAAACGTTAGATATTTACTTATTAAAATTAATCTATATTTTAATTATCCTAGTAATATAAATTTCCCGGTTAATACCTAGGATAGTATTTAGTTAGTATAACTATAGTAATATAATTAATATGAAATTCTACTATTTCGCGAACTCTTTACTAATTATTCTATAATAATTATAATTACTATTAACTTAGATAGAGATAAAAGATTTATTATTTATTCATATAGAAATTAAAAAAAGCAGTTTGTTTATTTATCTCTATATTTCTCTAGTTTTATCTATTACTATAGTATAATTATTAGTAATTATAGTAATTTATCCCCTAGGGAATTCTTTTTAAAAGATTAGGTTTTTTCCTTATTATTTATAATCTTTTTATTTTACTAGAAAGTTTAGTTATTAGTATTAGAAGTTACTAGTAAATAGGTAAGTTATAGTTTATATTCCATAATAAAATAATTCTTAGTACTATAATATATATAAATACTAGCCTATATATATATTTAGATACCTATAGAGTTTACTTAATAGGTTTTATATATTTTTATAATTAGAGTTAATCAAGGCTTATTAGTTATAGTAATTTATTTATTTAATTCTTTATAGTAAAGAAAAGTAGTAGTACTATAGTATTATACTAGTATTAGGGTAGCTAAAATTACCTTTATATTTATTATCTATATATCCCCGTTTTAATTAATTATTAGTTTAAACTAGGATAGTGATTAAAGCTAATTATAGTTTTATGATTCTATATTAAAGATCTTGAGGTTTATTATAATTACTTAGTAGTATTGAATAGTAGTATAATAGTCTATCTAGTTAATATTATGGTCTATTATAATTATATAGTAGTACTAGATAGTAGTATAATAGTCTATTTAGTTAATATTATAGTTAATAGTAGTTATTTGAATTTAATAGGAGAGATTGAATTAGAAGTAGTTTAGTTTAATATCTCTTATTTAGGAGTATTCCCCTATTTATCCTATTTTTAATTGAAACTTAATAAAGAATTTAGTAAATATCTATTTAGGTTTCTAATAGAAATAGTGAATTTTCTTGAGAGTTTAAATATTATAGTAGGGGCTTTTATAGTATTCAGTAAAGTACTAGAGTAATATATTAATGTCCTACTTATACTATAGTTTTTATATAGTATAAAAGCTACTAATGTATATCTAGACATTAAGTAACAAACTAATCTATAAGTATTATTAGAAATCTTTAGGTCCCCTAATAAAGCCCTAATTAATTTCTATTTTATACTATATAGTTATCTATTATATAGGGAAGTAGAGGATATTACTATTAAAAAGGTACTAATAGGGAGTAGCTTTTACTTTAGAGAAAGTATTTATAGTACTTATAAAGCTATATTATAATCCTATTAGAGCTATATAAAGGTATTTTAGAAAGTTTAGTTTTTTTTTCTACTAGGTTAGTCTACTATTAGTCTATTAGAACCTTAACTAAAGGTTCTAGAATAGTAGTATCTATTATTATCTTTTACTATTTTCTGTTTCTTTTAGTATTTACTATTTATTACTAAGTTAAATTTAAGTAGGAAGTTTATTAATATTAGAGGCTAGCTATAAGAGATACTTTAGTAGTGCTTTAATAGTATTCTAATAAATTTGAAAAGTTTATACTTAAGGTGAAAACTGTTTACTAGATTATAGGGGTAGTAGTTATATAGAGTCTTTATAGTAATATCTTACATAAGTCCTAAGGCTTAGGTCTATAATAGATTTATAACTCATAGAACTATTTTAACCTCAAAATAACTACTTACTAAAACTTCTTTTGAAAACCTCCTTAAAAGCTACTCTTAAATAACTTTCTAAAAGTTAAGTAGTTTTAATAAGCTTATAAAATACCTAAATGAAATACTTTTAAAAACTTTATTTTTAGAAACGTTAATTATAAAGAAGATTAATAACTCCTAGTAGATATTATTAAAGAGGTTTATATAAAGGATATTATAGATTTTATAGAGTAAAGTTTAAAGGTTTATATATCTTTCTATAATCTCTATATTTTAAAACCTCGAGACTACTAATATAAATAATTAACTTAAACCTACCTAGTAAATTAAATCTTTAAATATATAAATAAAGTATTATAATACTAATATTTCTATATAAAAGAAAATATAGTAGTATAAATTATAAACCTCTATAATTACTTTAGAATTATAGATAACTTATATTTCTAATATATTACTTTAATATACTATTAAATACTCTAATCCCCTAGATTTAAATACTTTATTATAAGAATAGTAATTAAAATATAGTTTTAGAAATAATAAGATATTATATATAGAACTCAAGCAATTAACTATACTTTTTCTATTACTAGAGTATTTTAGATTTATAATCTTATAATTTCGCTAGCTTACTTACTAATTAAGTCTTTTGTATAAAGCTATATACTAATAATCTATAATTATTTAACCTTAATACTTTTAGATAAAGTTATCTTAGCTTTTATAGAAGCTATGTAGTATTTCCCTAAACCTCTCTAGTATAATAAAATAAGTTATAGTACTTTTAATATCCTAATAAAAACCCCTACTATTACTTTAAATATTTAAAATAATAAGAAATACTTTTAAAACTTAAATAAATTCCTATACTATCTAAAATATAAGCTAAATTACTTTTTAGTATACTAATACTATATATACCCCTAGTTAGCCTATAAGAGCTAGGTATCAAATATTTTAACTAAAAAGGAGATTAAGTAGTTACTTACTTTAGATCTAGATTTCTTAAGAAAAGCTTAGAATTTTAAATAATAATAATTATATAGTTAGTTTTCTAGCTAAATTAGTTATAAAACTATATAGTAAATATACTATAGAAAAGACTTTAATAATACTTTTTCTAAGATTACTTTATCCTTAATTTAGGTATTTGAATTTATATCTTCTAAAATATAGAGTATTTTATAATTCTTTAAAGAGTTCCTATAAAAGATTATATTCAGTATAATATGAAACGTATACTAATTAAAAGTTATAGAAATACTAAGATCTTTATTTAAACTATACAAAATAAACAAATTAAGTTATATTTCTATTATTATAGTTGTATTGAAGATCTCTGATCTATTTAAAGTCATATACCTCTCCAGGACCTTTAAAAAATAGTTGCACCTAGTTATCAACTCTTGCCTTATTTACCTACTAGATACTACTAGTTCTAAGGAACTATTATATAGAGAAAACCTTAAGTAGTAAGATATAGTTAGTTAATATAATAGCTAATAAATATAGAAAGTATATTATAAAGAGAAAGTATAGGCTTATATCTATTATAGTTACTTTTTAAGGATTATAGTTACGTAATACTAAATACTAGCTAGCTAGTAATACCTATTACTAGCTATTAATAGTTACTAGCTATTAATAGTAAACAGTAAGAACTAATAGCTAGTAATAGTTACTATATAGTTTATATAATTAAAAAGTACGTAGCTACCGGTCACGCTTGTCCGCTATAGGATTCAAACCTACTACTCTTAGTATAATAGTAAGAGCTAGCTAGACATTAAACCACTACGTTAAGCAGGGGTTATATTTCTATAAAATTACTTTTTATACTATTATAACTATAAACTTTATCTTTTCTTAGTAATTATAAAAATAAAACTACTAGTAGGATACTAAGCTAGATTATTTATTTTAATTATAGAAAAGTAATTATTCTAAACTTATAGCTATTAATATTTAATATAGCTAGTAAATTTGTAAATACTATATACTTTATAAAAGATTAATTATTTTAACTATTTAGTTAATATAGTATAAATTTTCTCCTAGATATTACTAGTACTAGTAGTATACTATAGATACTATTTAAAAGCCCCTAAAGAATAATAAATAGTTCTAGTACTAATACTTAAAGTATCCTAGTAGAGAGTTTCTAAACTACTTCGTTTTGGTTATATAAAGAATTTAAATTATTAATAATTACTTAAAACATAATAGCTACTAATTTACTTAAGGAGTATATAAAATATATAGTATGAGTGAAGCTAAGTAAAAAAACCATTATATAGAATATAAGAATACTTTATATATTACTTTTAAAGAATATATTATTTTTAACTTCTACCCCTATTACTAGAACTATAGTAATCATAACTTAGTTCTAATATTTATAAATAGAACTACTAATTACTCTTTAGATTTCTATTTTATTAACTATACTAGAACTATAATAACTAGAATATTTAAGAGTTTAATTATACTCTTTAAATACTAGTATAGTATTAACATTAAGGTTTTCAAGTATAATAATAAAGTCCCTAAATATAAGAAGTTAAGATTAAACTTTATTTCTCGAAATATATACTTTAAACTATCTACTTTATATATTTAAAGCTAAAATAGAAATATTAAGTATATTAGAACAGTTATTATAACTTATATAAGAGCTATAAAATAAAGGAGTAAGTTACCCTATAATCTTTAGCCTAAAACCCTATATACTATAGTATTTCTTTATAATTAAATACTAATATACTTTTGAGGCTGGCGAATACTATATTAGAAATTTTACAAAACTACTTAAGAAGATAATACTATAAAACTAGACTTAGCCAATTTCTATACTTATAACTATAAATATTATATTCTAACTATAGATATAAACTTAAAATATAACTAGCTAGTTTACCTTAAGAGATATACTTTTATCGGCTTTTTAATTCAATGTATCTAAAATAACTAATATTACGTATAGAACCTATTATCAAATAAAGTTATAATAACCTATAATATCTCTTTTAATAAAATACTCTTTTTAATAGAAATTTAGCTTCTCTATAAAACAACTTTAAATAGTTTAATTCTAATATAATCTTTTAATAATTATAATAGTAAATAACTACAATAGAACTACTTAAGATTAGCTTAGTTATTTATTTAAATTTAAGTAAAGAATCCAATAAAGTAATTAATATAGTAAGAAGTAGCTGAAGTAGTTCGAGGTCTTATATCTATATAATAGCTACTCCTAAATTTTATAAAGTATTTAAAACCGCGAAACTTATATTAATAACCTTTCTAGAATTACCTATTATATTCTTTTATAAGTTCATTTATATAAGTAAAACTATAGGAAAGTAAGGAGTTTAAATATTTCTAGAGAAACT
>RYZW01000814.1:0-21686 GCA_004367215.1 Colletotrichum trifolii | reverse complement strand
TATAATTAGTAATAATTAATATAGGGAAACTATAGAACTACTACTAGGTATCTCGGAATTTCTCTATATAAACTTTAATAATTATAAATATTATAGTTTCTAGCTAAATATATTTCAATAATTAATCTATGATTACTATTAGGAATCTTAAGTTACCTTTTATAATAGATAGTAGTTCTATTATAAAGTTAATATAAATTTATAACTAGAATTTATTAGGAATTAGGAAAAATTATAAAAAGCCCTAATAATACTATTATCTTTTATATAAGTATTAGTAGATATTATATACTTATATAAAATATTTAATATCCTTTAATATACTATCTTAATACTAGTCTTATAAAAATACTATAAATATTAAGTTAATACTAGGGTAACCTAGGACTAAGGAATTATAAACTATTTAGAGAATTACTATTATTAGTAGCTTATATTTAGAAACCTAAACCTAGCCCTAGTAAAGTAGAATACTATTATTTCTTACTATATAATTAGCTATTTATATTTATATTAAAACTTCTAAAAAGAATATTTTTATTACTTACTAGATAATATCTAGTTAAACTTCATATACTAGTATTACTATAATTACTTAGTTTTATAATAATAGTAATATAATACTCTAGAATATAATATATCTATCTAGTAGTTTACTAGTAGTATATTAATAGTTATCTTTTACTAGTAAAGCTTTTTCTTAGCCTTTTTCTATTTATATATTATAAATTAAAAGTATTAAGGAAAACTTATCCTTATCTTTATAATTAACCTAGAAAAACTAGAAAACTTATATTATGAGTTTTAATTCTATCATATTATTTTAGCTTTATTAAGAAAAAGTATTAAGATACCTAGTAAAATAATTTAGGTAATATTTCAAAATAAAGCTAAACTCCAATAAAATCTCTACCTACCTAGTTTGTTGTTTTAAGATAAGTCTTAGGCTTATAAAATATTCTAATACTTTATAATTAAAAAGAATAGTAAATAATTCTACTATATTTTATAACTTTACTAATTATACTTTTAGGTATAATACTACTACTAGTAACTTTTTATTATAAATAATATAATTCTAGTAGGTTAGTATAAGTCTAGTTAAATAATAAGTAATAAATTATAGTATACTATCCCTATTTTCCTATAAAAAGTAACTACTTAATACTACTTTTAAATAATCTATTTCTACTACTATATATTATTCTAAATCCTATTAAGCTATAACTAGTTCTAAAATAAACATAAGCTTAAGCTTTTTAAATACTTACTAGTATATAGTATTTTAGTAAAATAGTACCTTTTTCTATATTAGCTAGGTAAGAAGCTCTATTAAACTAGAGAAATAATTAACTAGGTTATAGTAAAAGTTTATAAAACTAAAGAAGCTCCGGATACTATAGATATTCTTAGGAACTTCTTATTCCTAGATAGTTTTAACTTTTTCAGGGTTATAATAGATACCTTTCCCTACCTTAATAATAAACCCTAGATACTTTATCTACTTTACTAAGAATTCGTATTTTTCTAAATTTAAATATAACCTAGCCTTTTATAGCTATTTAAAGACCTATTTAACTTTATCCTTATAATTATATTTTAATCTATAACTATAAATAAGGATATTATTTAAGTAAACTATAATAAAGTTATTAAAGATACCCTAGAGTATACTATTAATATAGTATTAGAATATTATAAATATACTTATTAGCCTAAAAGGGGTAATAAACTACTTAAATAAACTAAAACAGGTTTAAAAAGTAGTCTTATATTTATCTCCCTCTATAATATAAATCTTATAGAAAACTACGTAAATATTAACTTTTATAAACTATATTACTTTAGATAATAACTATAATATCTCCTTAATTAGTAGTAAAAAGTAGTAGTTATAGGTATTAATAGTATTAAAAGTATAATAATCTATATAAAACTACTATTTCCCCCTAGGTTTCTTAATAAAGAAAATAGGTATTCTAGTTATAGATAAACTAACTTAGATTTAATCTTTATCTATTAAATCTATAACTTAGTATTAAACCTCGAAGAAATACTTCCTTAATATATTATATAGTAATCCTTATAATAAGTCTAGTTTAGTTCTATCTAAATTCTTTTTTAAATAAATATAGTAATTAAAAAACCCCTTATATAGAAGAAAGCTAGAAACCTTTTCCTTATTAAAGAAATCTATAAAAGAAATATAAGTAGCTAGTAAAATAAGTAGTAACTATTCTAAAATCATAAATAATATAACTACTAGGACTATATTAATTTATATTAAACTAGTTACTAATTACTTATATCCCCCTTCTTCTAAGTTAAAAAATATTATAGCTAATAACTTAATAAAATCTATAAATCTATCTATATATATCTCCTTTAATATATTACTAATAATCTAGATAATTAAACTACTAACTAAATTAATCTATATTTTATTCCTTATAAAATCTAAAATAACTTTTTAGTATTATAATTATAATTTCCTAAAAATAGCTAAATATACTATCCCTAGGATTATATAGAATAAAACCTCTAATACTTAACTATTAAGGTTAATCTATACCTTAGTTATCTTAATAATATAAATCTCTTAGTTAATACTTAAAATAATACCTAACTAGTATAGTTGTAGTAATATGATAGATATAAAATTCTACTACCTTGTAAACTCCTTACTAACTATTCTATAATAATTATAACTACTATTAACCTAAATAGAAACAAAAAACTCATTATTTATTAATATAGAAACTAAGAAAAATAGTTTATCTATTTATCTCTATATTTTTCTAATCTTATCTATTACTATAAAGTTATTTTTAGTAGTTATACTAAGTTACCCCCTAGGAATTTTTTTTTAGGAAACTAGGCTTTTTCTTTATTATCTATAATCCCTTTATCTAACTATAAAGCCTAAATATTAGTATTAGAAGCTACTAGTAAGTAGGTGGGCTATAGCTTATATTCTATGATAAAATAGTTTTTAGTATTATAATATATATAAGTATTAGCCTATATATATGCCTAGATAACTATAAAGTCTACCTAATAAACTTTATATACTTTAGTAGAAGGAGCTAACTAGGGTTTACTAGCTATAGTAGTATACCTATTTAACCCCCTATAGTATTAAAAAGTAGTAATATAGTAGTATTATACTAGTATTGGGGTAGTATAGGTTACCCCTATACTTATTATCTATATATCCCTATTCTAATTAACTACTAGTTCTAGTTAACAAAAGGACTATAGCTATCTATAGTATTACGACTCTATATTAAAGATCTCGAAGTCTATTACAATTATATAGTATTACTAGATAGTAATATAATAGTCTATTCAGTTAATATTATAACTAATAGTAACTATCTAAATTTAGTAAGAGAGAGCTAGATAGAAGTAATTTAGCTTAATATCCCCTAACTAGTTATACCTCCTTATTTATCCTATAGTTAATTTAAACTTAATAAAAAACTTACCGAATATCTACTTAAGCTTTTAATAGAAATAGCAAATTTTCTTAAAAACCTAAATATTATAATAAGAGGTCCTATAATATTTAGTAAAATACTAGAGGAATATATTAATATCCTAACTATATTATAGCTTTTATATAGTATAAAAGTCACTAACCTATATCTAGACTTTAGGTAATAAGCTAGTTTATAAGTATTATTAGAGGTTTTTAGGTTTCTTAATAAAAGCCTAATTAATTTCTAGTTTATATTATATAGTTATTTGCTATATAAGAAAATAGAAAGTATTACAATTAAAAGAAGTACTAATAGGGAGTAATTTTTACTTCGGAAAAGGTATCTATAGTACTTATAAGGCTACGTTATAGTCTTGTTAGAGTTTTGCTAAGGCGTCTCGAAGGGCTTAGTTTTCGTTTTTTACTAGGTTAGTCTATTGTTAGTTTATTAGAACTCCTATTAAAGGCTTTAGAGTAGTAGTATTTACTATTATCTTTTTACTATTTTCTATTTTCTATATTATTTATTATTTATTACTAAGTTAAATTTAGATAAGAAGTTTATTAATATNTTATTAATATTAGAAACTAGCTACGAGAGGTGCTTCAGTAGTATTTTAATAGTATTATAATAAACTTAAAGAATTTATACCTAAAGTAAAAACTCTTCACTAGACTATAGGGGTAGTAGTTATACGGAGCCCTAATAGCAACATCCTACACAAGCCCTAAAACTTAGGTCTGTAACAGTATAGTATAATATATTAATAGTTAAAATTAGAATTATTAAATAGTTTTACTATTATATTAAGATTACTAATAATTAAATATACTATTTTCAAGTAGTTTATTAAAGAACTAAGAAGATAAATTAAAAAGGATTTCCTTTATATTTATAAGTTTTAAATAATTTAGAGATAATTAATTATAATTAAGCTTATAATTATAATAAATAAATAATATAATATATAGTTTAAAGGTAAGTTGTTAAAAGGTATATCTCTTTCTAACTAGAATAAAATATTTAAGTATATATAAATAGAATAGTTATACTTTATATAAGTTACCCGAGTTATATAGTAGCTAGGAAAGTCGTATAGTAGCTTTAGTACTATACGTATTCTTATATTTAAATACTAAGGAATCTAGTATATAAGCTTATAATAATATACTTAATATACCTATAATTCTTAGGAAAATATAAGTAGTTTCTGAAATTATATAGGTATTTTAATTTATCTTAAGATATATATAATTTTCCTATAAGAATAATCAATATAAATAGTATTTTGCTATAGTTTTTATTAAATTTTTATTAGTATAAAATAGAGCTAAGAAGGTTTCTCTATATTTAACTAGACCTTTAATTTTAAGGTTTAGAGTGTCTCTCTTAATAACATTCTAGTACTAAGTTATAGTTTAATGAGGTAAAATATATTCAGTAATCATTTAAAGTTATTTGTTAATTATAAAAACTCCCTAGATTTCAGGGATCTAGTATATAATTATTTAGAAGTAAATAGGATATTATTTATTATATTATATTAGATTAGAGATATTTAAATTAGGTTTCTCGAGGATCTTCTTATATTCAATTTTAACTTATTATTATTTAACTAAATCATTCTAAGTATATTAATATTTTGGAATTCTTAGAAAAACTTAAAAAGAAATATTATTAATATTAAAGACTACTATTTAAGTAAGTATTAGAAAGCTATTTTCCATAGTAGTATGAATTTTTATATAAACTATATTATAATATTTCTTTATTTCTTTATAGTTAGATCTTTAAGTTAGTTGAAATATAAGACTTACTATATAGTAATTAAAAGTCTTTTTAGTTTTAAAAGTATAGAATATAGTACTCATAACTTTCTATTAAGTAGAACTTTATTAGTTAAGCTATTTCTTAAAGTTAAGTAAATTAATTAATTTGAAATATTAACATTAGGTTAAGTATTTAGATCAATATATTTCTAGATATCTTAGCTAGTTATATAGGATTATAGTATAATATATTAATAGTAAAGGTTAAAGTTATTACATAGTTTTACGATTATGTTAAGGTTATTAGTAATTAGGTATATTATTTTCAAGCAATTTATTAAAAAGCTAATAAGATAGATTAAAACAAAACTCTATTATACTTATTTAGTTATAAGTAAATTAGAGATCACTCAATCTTATTAGGTTTATATCTATAATAAATCAATGATATAGTATATAGTCTAGATATAAATCATTAAAAGGTATATTTCTTTTAAACTAGAATGAAGTACTTGAATATATATAAACAGGATAATTAGGCTTTATATAAGCTAGTAGAGTCATATAGTAGCCTCAGTACCTTACTTATTCTTATATTATATCTTTCTTTCTAATATTAAGTATTTAAAAGTAATTACTTAATATCTAGAAATCAGAATTTCTAAGTATAAACTAAAGAGGAAACTATATTTCTCTTACTAAATAGTTATCTTAGTTTTTTAAAATATTATATTTTTCTTTATTATATAAATCTAAAACTATTTAAAATCAGGTTTCTCATCAAAGACTATTAGTTCTTTTAAGTTAGTTTTCTTTATTTAGGAATTACTAGGTTATATATTATTCAGGATAATTTAGATAACTTATTTTTATAGTTTCTTATAATCTTATCCTATAAATATATCATACTTTTATTTAAATAAAAAATCTAAAACTACTATTTAAACTCCTAAATAATATTGAATATAGAAATTAAACTAAGATATATAACTTTTCTACTTATTAGCTTCATATTTTAATAAACTATTATTTATTCATAAAGAATCTTAAGTTTTTATAAGTAAAAAGATTCTTAACTACTTAATAATTAAAAGTTTAATTTTCTAGGTTTATAAGTATACTAATACTATTAATAATTCTTTATTATAAATTAAGTAGTTATAATTCATAGGGGATAGTTATTAGGAATAGAAGGCTACTAGGTAAGCTATATTTATATTCGTTTCTTAAATAAGCATTCTTTTTAGTATAAANTATTAATAGTTACTAGCTATTAATAATAGGTAGTAAGAGCTAATAGTTAGTAGTAGTTACTATATATAGTTTACATAATTAGAAAGTATATATATACCTACTAGTTATACTTACCTACTATAGGATTCGAACCTACTACTTTTACTATAATAATAAGAGCTAGCTAGATGTTAAACTACTATGTCAAGCGGGGAGAGCTCTTTATTATAATTAAATATCTTATTACTTTTTACTAGTAATTCTCAGAAATATAAGATATTACTTAAAAGATAGAATATATAAAAATATTACTAATCTAGTTCCTACTTAACATAGTAGTTTAATATCTAGCTAGCTTTTACTGTTATAGTAAGAGTAGTAGGTTCGAATCCTGTAGCAAGTAAGTATAACTAGTAGGTATATATATACCTTCTAATTACGTAAACTATATAGTAACTACTACTAGCTATTAGTACTTACTAATAGCTATTAATAGCTAGCGACTATTAATATCTAGTGATAGCTGCTAGCTAGCTAGTATTGGTGTTACGTAACTGCGATCTTTAAAGAGTAATTATAATAGATGGGCTTGTACTTTCCCTATTTATTACTAATTATATTAACTAATTATATTTGTTACCTGAGGTTTTCTCTGTTTAAATGGTTCCTTAGACCTAGTAGTATCTATAGGGTTTATTGCACTGGGTATAGTTTCCTTTAAAGGGTGCCCGAGAGGTATATAACTTTAAATAGATCAGAAACCTTTAATATAACTACTATCATTACTAACCTAGTAAGTCCTCGTTACTTATCTCCCTATACTAAAAAATTAAGATAGAGATATAATAGTAACTAAAAATATATATAAATAATACTACTATTATAAGTTTTCTAGTTCTATTAGTTCTACTAAAAAAGCTCCCTTATTATAAAACGATATATATAAGTATTATAAATTACTGTAAGACAAGCTATTTTACTAAGAATTATACTAGTACTAGTATAATAAACAAGAAGAAGAAAATGCTCAAAATTACTAAAATAAAACTTCAGAAACTAAGGGACTTAGAAGATAATACTAGTTCTCCCTCCTAATAAAGAAGAAAATATAGGAAAAGAATAACTTTAATATAAAATTAAATATCAAAACTTATAAAAATAAACTCTCAGGAATAGAAAGAATAGCAACAATAAGAAAATAATAAGTAATTAGCTACTATCTAGATAATAATAAATAGAAACTATACTATTAATACCCTAGTAGATACTTGTTATAATATTTATCCTATTATTAATATATCCCTTATAAGAATATTATACCTACTACTTATTAATATAATAAAGAACAAAATAGAAAATTATATTAAAAGTAAGTTCTTACTTAGTAATACCCAAAGAATTACTAAGTTATTCCTAGAAATAAGAGAATATATATAAAGAATCTATACCTATATTATAAAAAAATTATTACTAAAATTATACTTTAAGTAGTCTTAAATAGAAAATGACTTTATTATTCATAATACTAATACTTAGTAGATAAAGTATAGTAAGGGAGAAGTTATAATATACCTAGAATACTAGGAAAACTTACTAGAATCCAAAAGACTTAATTAATTTACTCTTTAAATACAAACTCCTTTTCAATTATCTATTAAAAAATTACTAAAACACAAAAGTTAATACTAAAAACCTACTAATTAATATTTATTAGCTCTAGAAATCCTAAAAAAACCTTAGTATTTAAAACCTTAATTAACTTAAAGATATATATCCTAGTAAATATACTTAAAGAATTCCTAGATCTATTTAACCTAGAGAAAACCTACTAAATACCTACTACTAAAGAATTATTAGACTATATAATCTTATTAATACTAGATAAAGATAGGAAAAATCCTCCTTTACCCTAAAGCCTCCTCTATAGTATATTATAGTAGGAGTTATTAATACTCAAAAGAATACTAAAGAATCTCCTAAGTAAAGACTTTATTAAAGTTAATAAATTAACTACTAAAATACCTATCTTCTTTATTAGGAAACCTAGTAGAAGTATTAGGTTCTATATAAATTACAAAGTTTTAAATATAATTATAAAAAAGAATAAATATCTTTTACTTCTTATATTAGAAATCTTCTAGAGAATTACTAGTACCTACTAGTTTATAGAGTTTAATATTATTATAGTCTTCTATGAAATACGGGTTAAACCTAAAAACTAGGAGGAAATAGTATTTTATACCTAGTATAGCTTTTTAAGTAAATTATCTACTTATTTAAACTTACTAGGCCCTTAGTAATACTCTAATAATATATTAACAAAATACTATATTAATTCTTGGATAATTTCATTATAATATATATTAATAATATCTTAGTCTATATTACTAAATTAAAGAAAGATTACGAGGTTTAAATATAGAGAATCCTTTTTTATTTTACTAATACTAAGTTATTACCATGTCTAAAGAAATCTGAGTTTTTAGTAATATTAGTAAAGTATATAAAATTCATTCTAATACTAAGAAGAAATATCTTTTATAATACTTTAAAATTAATTATAATTAAGGGCTAGTTTCCCCCTAGGTTTATAAATAAAACTTGAAGTTTCCTAGGTTCTTATAATTACTATAAAGACTTTATCCTTAGTTATAGTAAAATAATAGAACTATTAACTTAACTAACCTAGAAAGATTATTTGTTCTAGCAAAAAGTAGAATAAGAGGTTATTTTTACTAAGTTTAGATACTCTTTTATTAAAAAACTAATATTCTGTATTCATAACCCTGAAGCTATTACTATCATAGAAACTAATTGTTCTAAGTTTATACTAAAAAGAATGCTTATTTAAGAAACGAATATAAATATAGCTTACCTAGTAGCCTTCTATTCCTAATAGCTATCCCCTATGAATTATAACTACTAAATTTATAATAAAGAATTATTAATAGTATTAGTATACTTATAAACCTAGAAAATTAAACCTATAATTATTAAGTAGTTAAGAATCTTTTTACTTATAAAAACTTAAGATTCTTTATGAATAAATAATAGTTTATTAAAATATGAAGCTAATAAGTAGAAAAGTTATCTTAGTTTAATTTCTATATTCAATATTATTTAGGAGTTTAAATAGTAGTTTTAGATTTTTTATTTAAATAAAAGTATGATATATTTATAGGATAAGATTATAAGAAACTATAAAAATAAGTTATCTAAATTATCCTGAATAATATATAACCTAGTAATTCCTAAATAAAGAAAACTAACTTAAAAGAACTAATAGTCTTTGATGAGAAACCTGATTTTAAATAGTTTTAGATTTATATAATAAAGAAAAATATAATATTTTAAAAAACTAAGATAACTATTTAGTAAGAGAAATATAGTTTCCTCTTTAGTTTATACTTAGAAATTCTGATTTCTAGATATTAAGTAATTACTTTTAAATACTTAATATTAGAAAGAAAGATATAATATAAGAATAAGTAAGGTACTGAGGCTACTATATGACTCTACTAGCTTATATAAAGCCTAATTATCCTGTTTATATATATTCAAGTACTTCATTCTAGTTTAAAAGAAATATACCTTTTAATGATTTATATCTAGACTATATACTATATCATTGATTTATTATAGATATAAACCTAATAAGATTGAGTGATCTCTAATTTACTTATAACTAAATAAGTATAATAGAGTTTTGTTTTAATCTATCTTATTAGCTTTTTAATAAATTGCTTGAAAATAATATACCTAATTACTAATAACCTTAACATAATCGTAAAACTATGTAATAACTTTAACCTTTACTATTAATATATTATACTATAATCCTATATAACTAGCTAAGATATCTAGAAATATATTGATCTAAATACTTAACCTAATGTTAATATTTCAAATTAATTAATTTACTTAACTTTAAGAAATAGCTTAACTAATAAAGTTCTACTTAATAGAAAGTTATGAGTACTATATTCTATACTTTTAAAACTAAAAAGACTTTTAATTACTATATAGTAAGTCTTATATTTCAACTAACTTAAAGATCTAACTATAAAGAAATAAAGAAATATTATAATATAGTTTATATAAAAATTCATACTACTATGGAAAATAGCTTTCTAATACTTACTTAAATAGTAGTCTTTAATATTAATAATATTTCTTTTTAAGTTTTTCTAAGAATTCCAAAATATTAATATACTTAGAATGATTTAGTTAAATAATAATAAGTTAAAATTGAATATAAGAAGATCCTCGAGAAACCTAATTTAAATATCTCTAATCTAATATAATATAATAAATAATATCCTATTTACTTCTAAATAATTATATACTAGATCCCTGAAATCTAGGGAGTTTTTATAATTAACAAATAACTTTAAATGATTACTGAATATATTTTACCTCATTAAACTATAACTTAGTACTAGAATGTTATTAAGAGAGACACTCTAAACCTTAAAATTAAAGGTCTAGTTAAATATAGAGAAACCTTCTTAGCTCTATTTTATACTAATAAAAATTTAATAAAAACTATAGCAAAATACTATTTATATTGATTATTCTTATAGGAAAATTATATATATCTTAAGATAAATTAAAATACCTATATAATTTCAGAAACTACTTATATTTTCCTAAGAATTATAGGTATATTAAGTATATTATTATAAGCTTATATACTAGATTCCTTAGTATTTAAATATAAGAATACGTATAGTACTAAAGCTACTATACGACTTTCCTAGCTACTATATAACTCGGGTAACTTATATAAAGTATAACTATTCTATTTATATATACTTAAATATTTTATTCTAGTTAGAAAGAGATATACCTTTTAACAACTTACCTTTAAACTATATATTATATTATTTATTTATTATAATTATAAGCTTAATTATAATTAATTATCTCTAAATTATTTAAAACTTATAAATATAAAGGAAATCCTTTTTAATTTATCTTCTTAGTTCTTTAATAAACTACTTGAAAATAGTATATTTAATTATTAGTAATCTTAATATAATAGTAAAACTATTTAATAATTCTAATTTTAACTATTAATATATTATACTATACTGTTACAGACCTAAGTTTTAGGGCTTGTGTAGGATGTTGCTATTAGGGCTCCGTATAACTACTACCCCTATAGTCTAGTGAAGAGTTTTTACTTTAGGTATAAATTCTTTAAGTTTATTATAATACTATTAAAATACTACTGAAGCACCTCTCGTAGCTAGTTTCTAATATTAATAAACTTCCTATTTAGGTTTAAGTTAGTAATAAATAATAGATACTAAAGGAAATAGAAAATAGTAAAAAGATAATAGTAGATACTACTAATCTAGAGCCCTCTATAAAGCTTCTAATAGACTAATAGTAAACTAACCTAGTAAATAATAAAAACTAATCTTTTTAAAACACCCTCACAAAACTCTAAATAGATTATAACTTAGCCTTATAAGTATTACAGGTACTTAATCTAAAGTAGAAACTATTCCTTATTAGTACCCCTTTTAATAGTAATACTTTCTACTTTCTTATATAGTAGATAATTATATAGTATAAGTTAGAAGTTAATTAGGTTTTTATTAGGAGACTTGAAGATTNCCCTATTAGTACCCCTTTTAATAGTAATACCCTCTACTTTCCTATATAGTAGATAACTATATAGTATAAGTTAGAAGTTAATTAGGTTTTTATTAGGGGATTTAAAGATCTCTAGTAATACCTATAGATTAGCTTATTACTTAAAGTCTAGATATAAGTTAGTAATTTTTATACTATATAAAAACTATAGTATAGTTAGGATATTAATATATTTTTCTAGTATTTTATTAAGTATTATAAGAACCTTTACTATAATACTTAAGTTTTCGAGAAGATTTACTACTTCTATTAAGGGCTTAAGTAGATATTCGCTGAATTCTTTATTAAGTTTAAATTAGCTATAGGATAGGCGGAGAGGTATAACTAAGTAAGGGATATTAAGCTAAACTACCTCTATCTAGCTCTCTCCTACCGAATTCAGACAACTATTATTAATTACAATATTAGCTAAATAAACTATTATACTACTATCTAGTAATACTACATAATCGTAATAAACCTCGAGATCCTCGATATAGAGTTACAATACTATAGATAGCTATAATCCTTTCCCTAGCTAGAACTAATAGTTAATTAGAATAGGGATATATAAATAATAAGTATAGGAGTAACTTACGCTACCTTAGTATTAATATAATACTACTATACTACTACCCCTTAATACTACGGGGAATTAAACAAATATACTACTATAGCTAGTAAACCCTAGTTAGCTCCTTCTACTAAGGTATATCAGGCTTATTAAGTAAACTCCATAATTATCTAGGTATATATATAAACTAGTACTTATATATATTATAGTACTAAAAACTATTTTATCGCAAAATATAAGCTATAGCTTACCTACTTACTAGTAGCTTTAAATATTAATATTTAGGCTTTATAGTTAGATAAAAAGATTATAAATAATAAGGAAAAAACCTAGCCCCTTAGAAGAGACTCCTTAGGGGGTAACTTAGTATAGCTACTAAAAATAACCCTATAATAATAGATAAAACTAGAGAAATATAGAGATAAATAGATAAGCTACTTTTCTTAGTCTCTATATTAATAAATAATAAGTCTTTTATCTCTATCTAGGTTAATAGTAGTTATAATTATTATAGAATAGTTAGTAAAGAGTTTGCGAAGTAGTAGAACTTTATATTTATTATATTACTATAATTATACTAGCTAGGTATTATCCTAAGTATTAACTAGGAGACCTATATTATTAAGATAGCTAGGGTATAGATTAACCTTAATAGTTAAGTATTAGAAGCTTTATTCTATATAATCCCGGGGATAATATACTTAGCTATTTTTAAGAAACTATAATTATAATACTAGTAAGTTATTTTAGACCCTACAAAGAATAAAATACAGATTAATTCAGTTAATAACTTAACTATCTAGGCTATTAGTAATATACTAAAGGAGATATATATAGATAGATTTATAGACCTTATCGAGTTATTAGCTATAATGTTTTCTAGCTTAGAAAAACGGAGATATAAGTAGTTAATAACTAGCCTAGTATAGATTAATATAGTCCTAGTAGTTATATTACCTATAACCTCAAAATAGCTACTACCTATTTTACTAGTTACTTATACTTCTTTTATAGACTTTTTCAATAAAGAAAAAACCTCTAGCCTTCTTCTATATAAGGGGTCCCTTAATTACTATATTTACCTAAAGAAAAACCTAGATAGAACTAAGCTAGACTTATTATAGAAACTACTATATAATATACTAAAAGAATATTTCCTCGAGGTCTAATACTAAATTATAGACTTAATAGATAAGGGTTAGGTTTAGGCTAGCTTATCCGTAATTAGAATACCTATCTTCTTTATTAAAAAACTTAGGGGAAAATAGTAGTTTTATGTGGATTATTATACCCTTAATATTATTAGTACCTATAACCGTTACCCCTTACTACTAATTAAAGAGATACTATAATTATTATCTAAGGTAATATAATTTATAAAAATTAATATTCACGTAACTTTTTATAAAATTTATATTATAGAAATAAATAAATATAAGATTACTTTTTAAACCTGTTTTAGCTTACTTAAGTAGCTTATTACCCCTTTTAGGCTAACAAATATACCTATAATATTCTAGTACTATATTAATAGTATACTCTAAAGTATCCTTAATAACTTTATTATAGTTTATTTAAATAATATCCTTATCTATAGTTATAGGTTAAAACATAACTATAAAGATAAGGTTAAATAAGTCTTTAAATAGCTATAAGGGGCTAGGTTATACTTAGACCTAGAGAAATACGAATTCTCAGTAAAGTAGACAAAATATCTAGGGTTTATTATTAAAACGGGGAAAAGTATCTACTATAACCCTAAAAAAATTAAAGCTATCTAGGAATAGGAAATTCCTAAGAATATCTATAGTATCTAGAGCTTCCTTAGCTTTACGAACTTTTACTATAACCTAGTTAACTACTTCTCTAGCTTAATAAAGTTTTTTACTTAGTTAATATAAAAAAGGGTATTATTTTACTAAGATATTATATATTAGTAAGTATTCAAAAAGTTTAAACTTATATTTATTTTAAAGCTAATTATAGCTTAATAGGATCTAGAATAATATATAATAATAGAAATAAATTATTTAGGGGTAGTATTAAGTAGTTACTTCTTATAAAAAAATAGAAACAGTATACTATAGCCTGTTATTTATTATTTAGCTAGACTTATACTAACCTAGTAGAATTATACTATTCATAATAAAGAACTATTAGTAGTAGTATTATACCTAAAAGTATAATTAGTAGAGTTATAAAATATAGTAGAACTATTTATTATTCTCTCTAACTACAAAATATTAGAATACTTCATAAACCTTAAACCTATCTTAAAATAATAAGCTAGGTAAGTAGAGACTTTATTAGAATTTAGCTTTATTTTGAAATATTACCTAAGTTACTTTACTAGGTACCCTAATACTTTCTCTTAATAAGGCTAAGATAATATAATAGAACTAAAACCTATAATATAAATCCTCTAGCCTTTCCAGGTTAACTATAAAGATAAGGATAAATCCCCTTTAGTATTTTTAATTTATAATATATAAATAGAAAAGGGCTAGGAAAAAGCTATACTAGTAGGGGATAACTACTAATATACTACTAATAAACTACTAGATAGATATACTATATTCCAAAACGCTATATTACTATTATTATAGAACTAAGTAATTATAGTAATACTAGTATATAAGGTTCAACTAAATACTATCTACTAGGTAGTAAAGATATTCTCTCTAGAAGTTTTAATATAGATATAAATAGCTAATTATATAGTAGGAAATAATAGTACTCTACTCTACTAGGGCTAGGTTTAAATCCTTAAATATAAACTACTAATAATAGCGATTCTCCAAATAGTTTATAACTCCTTAGTCCTAGGCTATTTTAGTATTAACTCAATATTCGTAGCATTTTTATAAAACTAGTATTAGGATAGTATATCAAGAAATATTAAGCGTTTTATATAGGTATACGACGTCTACTAGCACTCATATAAAAGACAGCAGTACTACTAGGGCTTCTTATAACCCCTCCTAATTCCTAATAAGTTCTAGTTATAAATTTCTATTAACTTTATAACAGAACTACTATCTACCACAAAAAATGACCTAAGATTTCTAATAATAATTATAGACTAATTATCGAAATACATCTAGCTAGAAACTATAATATCTATAACTACTAAAGCTTATATAGAGAAGTTCTAAGATACCTAGTAGTAATTCTATAGTTTCCTTATATTAATTATTACTAACTATAGATTAGATTAGGTTAATACCTTCTAGATAATATTATACTAGTTAATAAGGGTATAGTAGCTTTTATTAATATTATTCTATCCCTAGATAAATAATAAGATAGAGAAAGTAATACTTAAGATCTAGGTTTTCCTATAAATATATATCACTTTCTTATAATTAGACTAGCTAGCTTATATTACTATTTATTAGTTAATACTAAATAATAGGAATTTATTAATAATTAGAATAAGCTTAAATAGGCTCCTAAATAGGTTTAATATTATACCTATCCTATATTTTAAAGTAGTAGAATAATCTATATATTCTAGCTTAAGATAGGTTTTAGTTTTCCTTTCTTACCTAAAAGATAGTATTACTATAGCCTAGGTAGTAATAGTATATACATAGTAGCGTAATAAGATAAATACGAATAGGATATAGCGAGTAGCTAAGAAGTTCTAGGTAAAAGACGAAGTATAGCTATTACTATACTATATTAAAATAAATTAACTAAATAAGAAACTTAACTAAGTATTTTCTAAGTATAAAATTATTAATATGCTGAACCTACTAAATATCACTTTAGATATCCCTACAGGTATCTACCTAATATTCTATATTAATTTTATTAAATAAATAGAGGATAGCCTATTACTATTATAATAGTATATAGATATATAACCTAATCTTATTTTAGTTTTAGCTAGGGAGGATAGCGAAGTATATAAGGAGTATAATATTAAAGAGATACTAGTAGCAAAAAATATACCTAAACAAAGATATAACTATAACATATTAGTTAAATAGAAAAGTTATAATACCCCAATATAAGAACTTTTAAAGAGTTTTACTAATAATAAAATTATAATATAATTTAAGTTATAATATAGAGATATTAGGGAGAATAATAGCCTAACATCAATTTACTAGTAGTAAAAAGCTACATAAACTACAAATCAAATAACATAATAGCCCCCAGGGGGCGCATATAACTAGCTACTAGACTCACCCCTAAAATACTAAACAAACTAATTAAGCAAAAAGGCTAATATTATCCTATATCTCCTTATTACCCTAGAAATCCTCCTCCTTATTATTATTATTTTCTTCTTCTTCCTCTTTATTATTAGGGATATTAATAAGTAATATTTATTTATAAGTAAAGTATTATTAGTATTAAGCTAGGGAAGTAATAGTATAGTAGTAATAGATAGGTAAACTAGCTTTAGTAAAGCTGAGGATATAACTATAATATTAGCAGGGAGTAATATAAATACTAGAATATATTATAGTATTTTATTATAAAGAAGTTAGTATAATAAAAGTATAGAAAGAGAAGAAGGGGGATTTACTATTATTCATATAATACTATTAAGGCTAGTAATAACCTACTTAGAAGTAAAAGTAGGGGTAGAAGTAAAAGTATTTTTAGTATAGGAAGTAGGAGTAGTAGGTATAGTAGTAATACAGGTAAGGACTTCTTATTAGGTATAATTAAGGTAGTCGTTATAATACTAGACTACAACAGAGAACTCAGGCAACAGGACAGTAACGCAACGGGGCATAGCTTTATCTTTACCTTTAGAAGTAGTAATAGTAGAAGTAATAATATATTTATTAATTACGATTAGATAATCGACTTAGCAGCTAGCAGCGCGTAGCTTAACACTTATAGTAAAGAAATAAAATCCCTATTCATACTTACTTTTTATTCATAAATACTTATAATAAAAGTAATTATAACCCCACATGCAGGAGTAGGCAATACTACTCTTATTTTACTTTAAATAATAGTTAAAATAAGTATTAATAATTATTATAAAGGGTTAGTTATTATTATTATCAGAGTTACCTTAGATAATAAAGTTATTATAAATATAAGGGGTAAGCTTAGAAGGGGTATAGTAGCAAGAAAGATTATTATCAGGGGGGCTAGATCTAGTAGTAATAGTAGTCAACATAGTAATAAATAGTATACGAAAGGGGGAAGGAGGGCAGAAAAGCGGCGATTTAACAGTACTAGTATAAACATGAGATAGGAATTATATAATACTAGAGGAAAGAGAGTAAAGCTATATATAGGGGGGGAGAAGGGGACTTCTTATAAATAGATAAAAAAAGAGTATAGTATAAGATTACCTAAGGTAAATATAATATGAATTTTTTTTATTAGCGGGACTGTCTGATATCAATAGTACCTGAATTTTCTTATTAGCGGGACTATCTAATATTAGTAATACCTAAAGAAGTTATCTTAACGGATTTTTTTTCACTAGTCAAATTAGCTTAGGTAGTTAGATATTATAGTTATATTATAAAGCTATAGATATCACGGGTTACTATAGCAATAAAGCAGTAGGGTAGTAGGGGGTATATCATAGACCTAAACCTTANTATAGTAATAGAGTAGTAGAGTAGTAGGGGGTATATTATAGACCTAAGCCTTAAGGCTTATATAGGATATTACTATTAAGGCTCTATATAACTATTACCCCTATAGTTTAGTAAAGAGTTTTCACCCTAGGTATAAACTCTTTAAGTTTATTATAACACTATTAAGGCACTACTGAAGTACCTCTCGTAGCTAGCCTCTAACATATATTACTAATAATCTTTATCTAGAATAGATAGGTTTTATATTCCTCAGTAGTTTTACTTTTTTTAGAAAGAGTAGATTTAGTTAAAGTATTCTAAAAATAGTAGATTTTTTACTAGGTTTTATAGGTTAATATTTGGTAATTTTAAGTAAATATTTAAAGTTATTAATTTCTAAGGAAACCTCCTAGTCCTTAATTCAAAAAGACTTCTTTATAATACTAGTTATAGTTTTCAAGTATTTTTTAGAAAGTCTAATTAGTTTATTAACATCTTTTTCTTTCTCTTCTTCTATATCTATAATATGTTTAAGTTCTTTCTCTTTATTAATAATAAGCTTAAATTCTTATTTCTTTTAACTTTAAAGTTTCTAGTTAAATTATCTTTATTATTATTAGAAAGAAGTTTAGAAGTAGACATACTTCTAGGATAACTACGAAGATATTTGGAACTAGTAATAATAATAAACTTCTTTATTAGAATAATAGTTTTCTTAGTAATACTACTAAGTTTTGATATTTTAATAGATTTAAAGGATAAGGATAGTAAGAGATATTCCTATAAATTAAAGAACTCTATAAAATAGAACTAAATAAAAGATTTTAGTTCAAATACCTAAGCTTTATACTACTACTTAAAATTTAAACTAATGAAGGAATAGGTTTTCTCAGTTTTAATAATTTAGCTATAAATCTTAAACATAGAATATTTTCAAATAGAGTTACTAAGAATAATCAGTATATCAATAGTAAGAAAGGATAAAAGAAAATAGTAAATGTTAATTTATTTATACGAAATAGAAAGAATTAAAAGATACTAAATAAAATAAGTTTCTTAGAAAGAGTAAAGAAGAATATGTCGAGTTTCAAGGTTATTATTACTATTAAGTAAATAAAGTTGAAAGATATTTAATATAATTGTAAATGTAAATCCTCTACTACTTGTTAAGTTAGGATTAAGTAAGAAATATTTAAGTTTAGGGATAAAATAAGTAAAAATAGGTATAGAGTTACTTAATAGATAGTATAAGTCTAAATATACTAAACGATTACTAATAATTTCGTAGGTATTCTTAATATTAATAACCTATTTTTTAACTTTCATAGAGGAATCCTCAGTTTTACTAGCTCTTTTCTTAACTAACTCGTAAACTTTATTCTATAGTTTAAATATTAGTAATAACTAATATATATTATTATATTTAAAGTTAATATACGAAATTTTTATTAATAGATATACCATTTATAAATAAAGAGGGTAACTATTAAGAATATTAATATAAAGGAAAAAGAAAGAAATCAATAAAGAGAAAATTGAAAAAATAATATATTTATAATATATAAAAAGATTAGGTTGCTAGTAATTGAAGAAAGAGCTAACTAATGACTCTTGCTAATATATCATAAAGATAGTTAAGTACATAATAAATTATAATAATTTTATTAATTTCTTTTATTTAAATACTTAAAAACGTATTTTAGAAACTATTTATCCTATTTGTTTTATTTAGTATATTACTTGAATAATATAAAGGTATCTCTAGTAGCTCTACTACTAGGGGGTATATAAGAATAGTTATAGTACTAAGGCTACTATATAACTCTACTAGTTTATATAAAACCTAACTATCTTATTTATATATATTCGAGTACTTTATTCTAGTTTAAATAAGATATACTTTTCAATAGCCTACTTTTAGACCGTATACTATATGATTTATTTATCATATATATTAAATAAAAATAAGTATTTCTTTTTAGCTACCTAGATCTTTTACTTCAAATATGTAATCTAGTTTTCTAATTATTAATATATATCTTAAATTCTAATTTTTATTGAACATTATTTTATCTAGTTAATATTAGTTAGAAATTTAAGCTAATCCTATCAGTTTAAATATTAGTTTAAGTATAATTAAACCTTTCTTATTAACTTTCAAAACTAATTCTAACTTTAGCATAATATCTTAAACTATTTCTAGTACTAATAATATAGCTAATAGAAGAGAAATATTTCTATCAAGTATTCTTACTATCCTAAAATCTCTGAATTTCTTAAATATAAAGTCTTTTTGCTTTTTAGTAATTAACTTAACTAGTAGTTTTATAAGTTTTTATATAAGGATTTCATATAAGTTTTATCTTATATAAAATCTTATTTTATTAAATTTAATATTTAAAGTAATAATATCTTTTTAAAACTTAGAAAGCTAGATTTTATATATATTATAGGTATTTGAAATATAACCTACTAGGTATCTAATATATCCCCTTAATTAAACTTCAAATAAATTCTTTAAGACACTTTATTTATAGTATTTCTTAAATAAATATGTTTAATAAATATAAGCTTAAATCTATAGGAGGGGCTGATGGCTCGCTCTCTACTATAACTATTAGTAGATATATTACCCCCTAAAGTATAACTTTAGTCCTCTTACCCCCCCTGCTAACTACTATAGCTAGCTCCTAGTTAATCTAAGGCTAAACCCCTTATAGTTATAGTAGCTAGTATACCTACCCCGTGTTAACTTTTTTAATAATAAATAACTAACAATTCCTTCTACGATAACTTTACGCTTTCATACCTTTATACTTTTTTGACTATATACGATTCAAATATCTTAAGATATTTAAATATTACTAATTATAAGTACTCTATTCGAATATTTATTATAATTTTAATATCCGCGACTTTAATATCCCCACTAAACCTTACTTACCTCCGAGACGAGATTTTATATTACTAATATAAAAGTTATCTGCTACTAATATAAATTAACTTATAATTTTTATATAAGTATAGTAAGATTTAGTCTATTCTTATTAGTAAATAATTTTGATATATTAATCAAGTATATATTAATTAATTATAGCTAATAGTTAACTTATAAATAATACTCGTATAAATATAGATATTCCTAGTATAGCTAGATAGCTTTTAAAACCTCTATAATTATATGACTATAATATTTTAAGGTATTTAGTAGGGAGGGGCCGATAGCTTGCTCTCTACTACGACTATTAGTAGATATATTACCCCCTGAAATATAACTTCAGCCCTCCTACCCCCCCATTAATTACTATAACTAGCCCCTAGTTAATCTAAAGCTAAACCCCTCGCGGCTATAGTAGCTAGTATACCCGCCCCGCGTTAACCTTTTTAATAATAAATAACTAATAACTCCTTCCACAACAACCTT
>RYZW01000813.1:4405-23573 GCA_004367215.1 Colletotrichum trifolii | reverse complement strand
TATTTTATAATCTATTCAAATACTTCTAGTATTATCTCGGAATTACCAAATATTCTATTCTCTTAACTTTACCTTAAAATAACTCTCCCTAAACTAAAATCTAATAATATTTATATATAGTACCTTTAAGTAAAATATCTAAAATAGATTATTCTTAAATATTTAATCTTTAATACTTAGAGAATAAAGATTATAAGACTAAAGTAATTAGACTACTTATACTACATAATAACCTATTCTTAATAAGTTATTTCTAGATAAACTTCAAAGTTACGCTTAATTTACTTATTTATTTATATTATTTAAAATCTATTCGATTTCCCTAAAACATATATAAATAACTCCTAGGCTTTTGTTATTAAAGATAAGTTTTCAAATTTTCTCTTTTTATTTATACTACTCAATAAAACCTATAATTCAGTCTTTTAAATATTATTAATATTTAAAAGATGGGTAAAAGATAGAGAAGCCTTTCTATTTATAAGATTTAATAAGATATTAAAAAAATAGTAATAATAATTAACAGAAAAACTAATTACTAGAAGTAAATAATAAAGTAAAAGATCGATCTTAAACTATCTCCTTCTTATACTAAAGAGCTAGTTAGAGTAAGTAAATATACTAGAAAAGAACTAATTACCCGAAGTATAAAAATACGAGAAGCTATAAGACTACTACCTAAACTATAAGTAGAGTCAATTCAAGTAATAGCTATACTATATAATATATCTCTAAATATTTAAAATAACTAGAAATTACTATATAAGATTAAAAAAACCTAATATAAGTAGTACTTTTATTAGTAGGTACTAGAATATACTCTAAGTTTTTATTAAGACTTATAACTTTACTAGGGATAGATTTATACCTGTAGTTATTAAATATACCTATTTAAGAAATACTATAAATAAAGTATTTTAAAAAGGGTATTTAAAGTTAAACTAAAAAGATATATTAGATACTTAGTAGGCTATATTCTAAATACCTATAACCTATATAAGATCTAGATCTTTACCCTTTAGAGAATTATTATTACTTAAAATATTAAATTTAATAAGATAAGATTTTATTCGAGGCAGGACTCATATAAAATACTTATAAAAGAAGTTATAAAACTACTAATTAAGTTAATTACTAAAAAAAAAGAAAACTTTATTCTTAAAATACTTAGAGATTTTAGAGTAATAAGAATACCTAGTAAAAAAACCTCTCTTCTACTAACTATCCTATTAGTACTAGAGATAACCTAAAATATTAAGCTAAACCTGGAATCAGTTTCTAAAACTAGCAAGAAAAGTTTAATAATACCTAAATTAATACTTAAACTAACAAAACTAGTCTAGGTTTCCAATTAAGAATAACTAGATATAATAACCCTAAGTAAAAATTAGAGTTTAGGAAATATACTAATAACTAGAAAACCAGATAATATACTTAAAATAAAAAATCTAATTAACTAAGAAAAAATACCCGCTTTAACTAAGAATAGAAATAACTACTTTAAAACCCTAGTTTAACTAACTTAGGGTAAACTAAAATACAACTCTAAACCTTAACTAACTAAGTTAAGATCTTTAACTACCTAAGAACCAGGCTAATAATATAGGAGCAAGTAATAGTATTAGTTAAAGCTAGAGATTACTATTAGCAACTATATAATACTCTTAAAAAAATATAATAGTAATATTTTATACCTTATAAAATACGAATAAAATAGTTTTACTAATACTTATTTACCTAATTAATAGTAAAAGCTAGACAAAACTAGTCTTAACCTCTTAATAGTTTTCCTTATTATTCAAAATATAGTATTAAAAAAGAAAAGTCCTTCTACTAAAATTCAAACATATTTTAATTAACTAGTAGTACTTCTAAAAACTTAGAAAAATATCACTAACCTACTAAAACTACTATAAATATCCTTTATTAAAATAGTAAAAACTAAAATTACAAAGTTAAAAAAGAAAAATACCTAGTAAGAAATAGATTACTAGGATACTAGAAATAAACCCCTTCTTCTTAAATAAGTTTTTACCTATAAAATAGATATAGATAGTTTTCTAGAATAGTATAAAACGAGGATTTATATATATAGGGATATATAGCTAATTAATCTATTATAAACTATATATATAGTAACCCTAATTACTTAAATATTTCAAGTAACTATAGTAATCATAGCATAATTTAACCTCGAAATCTACTAATTCAATATTATTAATATATTTCTTAATACTATAAAAAATCCTAATAGACTTCTAATAACTATTAAGCTACTAGATAAGTTTAAGGTTATGGGGTATTACGCTAAACTTAAGTATATTTTTTATAAACTTCAAAATATACCTATTCTTTAATATAAAACTTTTTATATTACCCTTAAGTTATTAAGACTTAAGCTATACTTAGAAAAGCCTTATCTATTCAAAAATAAAAGTTTAACTATCTTTCTCCTATTCTATATAAATAATATTCTTCTTATATATTATAAGTCAGCTAAAAAAGAAACTTTTAAGATTATTAAAAATATTAAGAATACTTATAAACTTAAAAAATAGAATCCTATTAAATATTTCTTAGAAATTTAAGTAATTCAGGATTATAAATATTATAAGATTTACTTAATTTATAATATATATATTACCAAGATTACTAAGTACTTTAATCTTAACTATAACTTAACTCTAATAATACTACTTCTAGCAATAACTTTTATAGTAAATCCTAGTAAAACTATACTAAAAGAAATTTATAAATACTAGATAAAAATCAGTTTAATTCTTTATACCTCTATTATAATATAGCTAGATATCTTATTCACATATTCTCTATTTTCAAAATACCTTATAAATCCTTCTTAAGTATATATAAATACTATAAACTATATAATTTAATATTTCTATAAAATAAGATTCCTAGTACTATAGTTCAGAAATTTAAGAAATATTAACAAGATACCTTAAACTTTCTTAATTACTAGAAATACTTTATTTATAAATTATAAAGAAACTTAAAAATCAAGTTATAGTTATATTATCTCTCTATTTAGAAAACTAATCTAATAAAAAACTACTCAACAAAGTACTATAATTATATTAATAACTAAAATAAAACTTCTTAACCTAGAATATACCTCAAAAGAAACTATAATATTAAAAAAACTATTTCGAGATATTAAGCTTAACCTAGGAAATCTTTAGAGAATCCATTATAATAATTACTAGATAATTAGACTAGTAATCTTAGATAGTAAATACCTATCTACTAAACTTTAATATATAGATATTTAATAAATATAATTTCGCTAGGAATACTTAAAAAATAGTTTTAAAATAGTCTATATACCTATAGATATAATACTAGTAGATGAACTTATGAAAGATCTAACTTAAATAAAATTTAAACAATTTAGAATACTTCTCAACTTTTCAGATCTATAAATAATACTCTCAAAACTAGTTAAAATAATAAAAAAAATACTTAAAACTATTTCCCTATCTATTTAAATAATATAAATAAGTAACCTAAATTAATCCTTACCCTTAATAGAAAGTTTTCATAATATTAATATAGAGAGTAAGAATATATTAGAACTCTTCTAATTACTTAGGAGAAACAAAACCCTTAAAATAAACCCTTATCTAACTTAGTACTAAAAACTTAAACTCTAAACCCTAAATAAATAAGTAAAATATAGTAATAGGTATATAGAAATTAATACTATATCCTATAAAAGGAAAAAGAACCTAAACCTAAACTAAAAATAACTATCTAAAACTAGAAATATAACTATATCTATAACTTCTAACTATTCTAAAAACTAACTAAAAAACTCTAAACACACTATAAACTAACTAAAACACAAAAGGTCTACTAACTAGAAAACCTATCTCTATCACTAAAAAACCAAAAATATAACTACTCAAAACTAACTAAAATAATAATACAAACTAAGAAGCTTAGACTAGCTAAGAAGGTAATATAAACTAAGAAGCTTAAATTAGTTAAAATACTTAAACTAGAAAAGATTATTCAATAATAAATATTCTAATAACAAATTCTAACCTACTTCCATTCTTAATACAATTAACCTTAAAATCTTTCTATTATATTAATTATAACTTAAAACAAGTAAATTTCTTTATAATATTAATCTTCTTACTCTTTAACTAAAAATAATTAGACTTAAACAAAAAATCTTAAATCAAAACATTTACCTTATTAGTATCAGGGATCTTAAAAACTTCTAGATAACTCTTAAAAACCTCATAAATATAATTTAAAACTAGAATATAAACATTTCTTAAACTATTCTTATACTAGTAATATCAATTAAAAACCAAATCTCACCTACTAACATTAATAATATAAAAATAAAAACCACATAAGAAGATAAAACTAAAATAATACTTTATATAAGAAATAATTTATACTAACTATAAATCTCTAAAAACTTTTATTTAAAATAAGTATTCTTTATAATCCTCTACTAATTTACTTTTCTTAGAAAAAATAGATTTTATAAAAGTTCTCTTTAAAGTAATAACCTTAAAGCTAAACTTAGTAAGTTATTATTTAGTAACCTCTAGTTAATATTTAAAAGTATTAATCTTTAATAAAACCTCTTAATCTCTAATCTAAGAAGATTTATATATTATATTAGTAATTATTTTTATATATTTCTTAAGTAGCTTAGCTATTTCCTTAGTATCTTTATTATTATCTTCTACTTTATAATTATTACTAATAATCTTAAATACCTCTTCTTCTTCTTAAGAATCTCCAGCTAAATTATCTTCTTTATTATTAATAAAAAACTTCAGAACAAATATCTTTCTTAAGTAACCTCGAAATTACTTTAACCTAGTAATAATATTAGGATTCTTAATTAAAATAACTCCCTCCTTTATAATTCTACTTAGCTTAAATATTTTAAAGAATTTAGGGGATAGTAATAGATATTCTAATAAATTAGGAAACTCTTTAAAATATAGATAAATAAATAATCTTAAATAAAGTAATTCACTTTTATACTAATCTAGAAAACTTAAACTACTAATAAAATAAATTTCCTTAATAAAATCAAGCTAAGCTTAGATCTTTAAAATAAAGTATTCTTAGATAAAATTACTAAATACAACAAATATATTAATAGAAAAAGAAAAACAAAAGAAAAAACAAAACTCAAATTTCTCAAATAAAAAGAAATCACTTAAGAACTACTAAATAAAATAAACCTCCCAAAAAAACACAAATAAATATTTCAAATTTACAACTCATTATCCTTATTAAGTAAACAAAAACAAAAAACACTTAAAATAATTTTAAATAATAATTCTTAGGTATTTTTTAGATTAAAATTAAGAAGAAATTACTCTAACTCAGAAATATAACTAGTAAATACTAGTACTAGATAATCAATAAAAAAAGATATTAAATATTTCAAAAAGTCACTAGCAATATCATATTAGTTCTCAGGTTTAATAATATCTCCCTTAATAAACTCAAAAAATTTTTCCTATAATTAAAATATTAGTAATAACTAATATATTTTATTATACCTAAAACTAATATATAGAATTAATATTACCAGAAACATACTACTTTTAAAGAAGCAAATAACTATTAAAAATATTAATATAGAAAAAAAAAGAAATCTAGTAAATTAAAAATCAACAAACAATTTATTTATAACATACATAAAAATCAGATTACTAACAATTTTAAAAAAAGCTAACTAATCACTCTTACTAACACTTAATAAAAACAGTTAAATATACAATAAATCATAATAATTTTATCAATTTCTTTTATTCAAACACTAGAAAATCTATTTTAAGAACTATTTACCCTATTTTATTTATTTAATATATTAGTTAAACAACATAAAAATATCTCCAGTAATTCTACTACTAAGGGGGTATATAAGAATATATATAATACTAAAACTACTATACAACTCTACTAGCTACTATTTAACTCTAATAGCTTATATAAAACATTTATTATTCTATTTAAGCGTATTCAGACACTTCATTCTAGTTAGAAAAAGATATACCTTTCAACAACCTACTTTCAAACCATATACCATATTATTTATTCATCACACCTTAGTAGTTACTTTTAGTTATATATATTAAGCTCTAGTCTCGATAAAACTCTCCCCAACTATTACTTTAAAGTCTTCTACTATTATAAAGTTAAATATTAGAACTAGGGATATAATTATCCATAATAATAAGTAATTTTATTACTGTTTTAACTAGTTATAAGCTAGTATTAATATAAATATTATTATTAAGTAAGATTTATAGTTAAATCTATATATAGGGTAAAGAGCTTAGATACTATTCCCAAGTATAGAGTAAAAGTAACTAAATATATATATATAATAAAAAGAAAAGGGCTAATAGCTTGCTTTCTACTATAACTATTAGTAGATATATTGCTTCCTGAAGTACAACTTTAGCTTTCCTATCCCCCTNTATAAATAAAATAAAGTATTTAAAATGATTATAAATTTCTAGATTAATAGGTCTATATAAATCTAAACTAATATAATTAAAATATTTAAACTTCTTAAAAGTATTTGAATCTTTATTTACTTTATTAGTAAACTTACTTTTAAAGTAAACTTTATAAGTAAATAGTTTATTACTTTTACTATATTAATAACTAATATTATTAATAGTATTCTTAATTAACTTAATAATATTACTAGTATATCCTATATAGTTATACTAGAATTTCAAGTTAATAATACTCTTATTAATAATTAAGAAAACTAAATCTTTATTACTATAAATAAAAACACAGAACTTATATAAGTTATTAATTTTAGTTCTAATAAGTAATAATGTATCTTTTTTAATATTAAAGAATTCTTAATAATATTACTAGTATAGTCTATATAGTCATACTAGAACTTCAAATTAATAATACTCTTATTAATAGTTAAAAATAACTAAATCTTTATTACTATAAATAGGGATATAGAACTTATATAGGTTATTAAACTTAGTTCTAACAAGTAGTAACTTATCTCTTTTAATATTAAGAAGTAGAAGTTTATTATTAAAGAAAATAGATATAATTCCAATAGAATTAAATTTAGATTAACTTAATAAATTAATACCGAACTATAGCACAAAATAGATATTACTTAAAAGATATTCAACTTTATTAAAAGTAATTTTCAAGTCACCTTTTAGAGTTAAAATAATCTCTTTAATATTTCCATACTTAATAAGTTTTGAAATTCTTATTTTATTAGATAAAAAAAATATAATCTTTAATTATATAAATAGTAACCCTAGTATTAATATAAAAGGAAATTATTTTAGTCTTATTATCAAAGCTTCTAGTTTCTTAAATCCTTTCAGAAATCAAAAGACGTAAAATAATATTAGTATAAAGACTTTTCTTTCAAAGAAATTAAATTATAATCACGTTTTCAAACTCAATACTATATTCTTTATCTTCTTCTTCTTCAACAGAAGAATTAAATTATATTAGATTTTTAGAGATCTTTTCAATAACTAGAATATCCAAAAAAGTAATATTAACCCTTTCTAAAGAAATCTTATCCTTTTTCTTTTTCTTTACAGAAGAAGAGTCCTTCTTAGATTTAACCTAATTAGGAAACTTTCCAGGATAAAGACTAAAATAATTTTCCTCAGTATAATTAGTTTTCTTATAATAACTATAGAAAATACTTTTCTATTTCTTCTAGGTTTTCTTAGTTTTTAATTAAAATTAAAGTTTAGAAACCTTAGTTAGGTTTTAGAACTTTTTCTTCGAAGTAAAATTAACTAAAGAAATATTACTTTTTCTTCTAAACTCATCTAAAGGATTTGAAAACAGAAAGTCCAACTTATAAAAGTCCTTATTAATTCTAAGACTCTAAATTACTAAAATAATAAAACCTTTATAACTTTTATCTAGACTATTTAGAACATAAGCTATAACCACTTAATCTAGTAGCTTAACTTTATTAAAAGATAGATAATTAATAAATTCTTTAATCTTATTCAGAAACTCTTCTATAAACTCATAGTTATTAAGAATTATATTAAAAAGTTCTTTATAAATAAGAAACTCATTTGAAAAGCTAGTTAGTTTATAGAACCTTTTTAAATAATTAAATACTATATATGTATCTATATCATTCCCAATAACTCTTCAAAGACTATCTTCATAGTTTAGAATAATATAACTTAAAGCTTTTTTATATTTATTAGTATTATTAATAGAAATAAACTTATTTAAGTTAACATAGATATCTTTACTAATAAATAAAACTTTTATATAAATAGCCTAAATACTATAATTCTAAATCCCTTTCAGCTTAGGGATAAAGATTACTTTAGAGTTACCTATTTTCTTCAAAAACAACTTAAAGAAATAAAGTATTTATTTAAGAAAGAATTCATCTAGATTCTATAAACAGAATTAAGATACTTAGGGACTAACTCTAGTAAATAAATAATTAATTAATGGATTAATAGAGGTAATAGCTTAATAGTTAAATTATAAGATCTATACTATAAAGCTAGTATTCAAATCTCATAAGAGACGTTGTTTTATAGTTTTTTAGTAACTATAACTCTAATTTATAAAAGTCTAGGTTAACCTGAAAAGATTCCTAGTTTATAAAATCTCTAGGAAATAACCTCTAGATTCCTAGTTTATAAAGTTTCTAGGAGATAACCTATAGAACTAGTTTATAAAAGTCTTAGAAGACCTCTAAATATAAATAAGATTTTCAGCCTCTACGACTTAACTATCTCTTTTACTAGCTTAGTAATAAACCTACTACCCTCAACTAGTATAATCTCTTTATAGTTTTTCAGTCTATTTAACTATATATTTTTAGAGAGAGTTAGAGAGAAAAAGAGAAGTTTTCAATTTCGAAAAAGATTATTCGAAAAAGAAAAAGGTTTTCGAAAAGGGTTTCGAAAAAGTTAAAAGATAAATAAATTTCAGGTTAAGTACTAAACTAGGTCTCAGGTTAAGTATTAAAAGTTAGTTAAATAGAAGTAAATAGAAACTAAACTTATAACCTATTAAACTAATACTTAAGTACTCGTAAAGGTCTTAGGGGATAATATAACTATTAAGTATAGAAGAATAAGGAGTTCAAAGTAATATCTAAAAAATAGTACTAGTATTAGTAGAAATAGTAATAATAATAAGAAGTTCGGATTCTATAGAAATAGGGAACTTTACTATCTATATAACTAAAATAGAATTTATCTTCAGAAAATTTAACTTTATATTATATAGAATATTCAAAGCTCTGAGATACACGGGCTACTAAAGGCTTAAACATCAAATATTCTAATATTAATATTTAACTATTTTAGAGTATAATTAATATAGGTTATAGAACCTAAACTCTAAAAACTAGTTTTCTAGAATAAATAGAAGATATAGGGTTATAAGAGTATTAGAGACTACTCAAACCCTTTAATACTTTTTATATAGAGGAATAGAATATAGATTTAATAATAGACTTAGCTATAACTCTAAATAGAGTAATAAGCTCAGCTCTAACTCTAACAAAAACTATTATTATTACTTATATTTTATTTAGTAACACTTATTTATCTATATGATAAAATAATAATAATAGCAAAATAGGTTTACCTTAGGAGTTATACTAAGTTATACCTTTAGAGTAAAATTAGTAAAATCCTTATAAGAAGTTTAAAGGTTTTAAGGTATTACTAGGTTTATACTTACAAACTCGATAAATATAAATATTTCCTAAAAATTAAAGTTTAACCAGTTACTTATAGAGATTAATACTTATACAATAACTATAAAACTTATATAGTAATTCTAGTAAATATGTCATTTCGAACTTTTAAAGTATTTACTAATTATTTTAATTTTAAACTATTCTAATATGATATAGTAAATACATTTATATATATAATTCTTAATAAAGCTATTTATATAGAAATATTACTAGCTTATTAAATACCAAGTAAAGTCTACTATTTTAATAAAATACTATATAGTTCTTAGAAATCTCTTCTTTTCTAATGATACTATCTAAAAATAAACTTTAGATATTTTAGTTTTCAATTTACTATAGGAGAGCTATATTATAAGTTTGAGAAATATATTGTCTTCTTCTTCTATATTAATAACTATATACTTTCTTTCCCCTTAAAAGCACTTCTAAAATACTTATATTATTAGTAAGCTTTTAAAAGAAATACTATTTTAAAAGGAATAAAACTTATAGTAGTTTCTTAGTATTAAGGTTATTCGAGATTAAGTAATACGATGACTATAACTCTTATAAATAAAATAGATTAGAAAACTCCTTAAATAGTTTATAAAGTATCTATAATATATTAAATAGTTTAAAACCCCTCTGAAAACTAAAAGCCCCTTCTTATAATATAATTAAGCTTTTTACTGAGAGATTAAATACTACTTATAAGATATTAACTTTATTAATTATATTATAGTTATAATAAAACTAGATATTACTTATATAATAAATAGATTTTTATACTTTAACTAAAACTCTTCAGATTACTATATAGAAGTTAAATAAATAATACAATATTTTAGTGAGATAAAAGGTTTCTATTTCAGGTTTAGCTATAAAACTAGTAATCTATTTAATAGTTTTCTTATTACTCTGAATATTAGTTCTATTAATAATAGTAATAATTATAAACATTCTCAAGTATATACTATATATCTCTCTAAAAAGTTATTGATATAATAAACCAATAAATAAAATACTATTACTATTTCAATAACTCAAACAGAGCTTTTAGTATTATTCTAAATTACTTAAAAAACTATTTTTACTAGTTACCTTATTATTTTACTCCGAGTAAATCTCATAATAAATATATTTACAAAAATCAAAGATATAAACTTTACCTAACTATCTAAATCTAGTATAAAAACTAATAAATAATATATTTTATAATAACTTAAATGGTATTGCTATATATAAGATTATAGTATATAAACATATATAACTACTAACTATAATAGGAAACTTAATAAGAATGTTTTAAGATAAAACATATACTTTTAGGGGACCTTATAACTAATAGTTTCATAAAACCTCCCTAGAACTACTAGTATAAAACGTTTATTACTTAGATTACTATAATAAACTAGTAAGATTAGTTGAAGTTATAATAAAAAGAGGAATCTTGAGAAGTTAGGGGTATTAGAAATATAAAAATACCCAGAATATCCCCTAGGAAATAGAAAATACTTAAATAACCTAAAGGTAGTATTACTTTTCCTAATATGAAAATAGAAGTTTAATAAAAACGACAAGGTTATTAAAAAAGTTTCTTATAAAACATAAATAGAAAGTTTAACTAGTATTATTCAAAGAAACTAGCCTATGAATAAGGTTTTTAAAGCTAGAGAAGTATATTAGAAATAACATACTTCAGAAATAGAGTTTATACTAGTTAAACCTGAGACTTTAGCGCTATTTCTACAGGCCTCACCCTTTTAAATAATTTAAAATAAAGCTTCGCATAATATATATAGCTATATTTAGTTACATAGAATATATATAAGATTCTGCCCGCTAATTATATATAATAAATAACTATAACTAGTATTCCTACTAGTTATTATAGACCTAAGCCTTAAAGCTTATATAGGATATTACTATTAAAGCTCTATATAACTACTACCCCTATAGTCTTGTGAAGAGTTTTTACCTTAAGTATAAACTCTTTAAATTCATTATAATACTATGAAGGTACTACTAAAATATTTCTTATAACTTATTTCTAAGATTAATAAACTTCTTACCTAAATTTAGCTTAGTAGTAAATAGTAAATATAAGGAAATAGAAAATAGTAAAAAGATAATAGTAGATACTACTACTCTAGAGTTTTGAGTAGGGGTTCTAATAGACTAATAATAAACTAATTTAATAGAAGATAAAAACTAAGCTTTTTAAGATATTTTTATAAAATTCTAATAAGATTATAATATAGCTTTATAAATACTATAAGTATTTTCTCTAAAGTAAAAACTATTCCTTATTAATACCCCTTTCAATAGTGGTACCTTTTATTCTTTTATATAATAGATAACTATATAGTATAAACTAGAAATTAATTAGGTTTTTTAGGAGACTTGAGGATTTCTAGTAATACTTATAGACTACCTTATTATTCAAAGTCTAAATATAAATTAGTAACTTTTATACTATATAAAAACTATTATATAATTAGAATATTAGTATATTTTTCTAGTACTTTATTAAATATTATAAAAACTTTTATTATAATATTTAGGTTCTCGAGAAGATTTGCTATTTCTATTTGCGAAAAACTAGGCCTAAGCTATANACTATAATAATACAAAGGGCTAGGCCTAGGCTATAATTCAGCTATAAAGAGCATAAATACTATTTATTTAGAACTAAAAAGTAAAAGAAAAGTTCTCGCGAAAAACGTGAAAAGTCTACTTAAGAATAGCACTAGAAGCCTACTAGTAGCCTACTAATACCTAACTTCTTAGGTATAGTTATTAAGACTTAAGTAGAACTAGAGTTAACTAGCTAAGTATAGCTTATAATATTACCCCCTTCCCTACTAGTAGTATACTAAGGCTACCCTATTAAGGTCTCTATTATAGTTATTAATTAGCCCGAAATATACCTTATACTAATCTAATACCTCTATTTCCTATATTACATCTACTACCTCCTATATAATATCTATAAATCCCTTCTATTTAACAAAAGCCTACTATTACTACCCTCTACCTACCTAATACTACCTTACTACTAATATATCCTTAACCTCTTACTCTACTTTACTATTATTATTAACTATAAATAGTAATTATAGGTCTATAACCTCTTAGCTAAATAAAAAATTACTAACTACTTTCTAGAATAAATCAACATAAAACTTAAACTAAACTATCCCTAATATATTCAACTTAATAATATATAATATAATAACCTTTATAACCTCATACTTATAATATAACTAATCTAGCTTCTTACTTAACTATAATAATTTATAATTCAAGACATTTAACTACACTTTATCACCTATTTAATACCTATCCATAAAGGAGTAGTACCTATTTACTAAAACTTCACTTTACTACTAAGTTACCATAATCTTAGTTTAGATAAATCCTATAATATCTTTTATCCTATTAAGTAGTAACTAAATAATAACTTCTCCCTTAAATACCCCCCTTCTTATATCCTTAATAGTAAATATAGGATTAATATAATAACTATACTCTATAAAGAATAATATAGCTTTAATACTTAAATTATACCTATTCTACAAAATAAGCTATATAATAAATAGTAAGTCCCCCTAGTTATCTTAGGACTAATATATATAAACCCGTAATATAACTTAAATCTCCTAATTCTAGTATTCTATTCCCCTATTAATTTAAAAATAATAACTAGTACTAAATAATTATATTACCCCTATTAAATAACAAAACTCCCTCTAAAACTTATTTACCTGATTTAAACTATAATTACTAATAATAAACTATAACATCCTATAAAACCTATAATAACAACTAAAAAACTACTAAATATATATTTCAACTTCTATAATATCTATCTCTTCAAATATTACTAACTTACTTAACCTATTAATAATAACCTAAAAATACTAACTACCTTTCCTTCTAGTTAGTAGGAAACTAGTAATAAAATCTATTAATAAATTAGAGTATAACTAGTTAAATACTAAGAAAAGCTTTAAAAAGCCCTTTTTTACTTATTTCTAGATATATATACCCCTATAGATATTATAGTTCTATATAAATCTCTTTATAGTTTATAATTAGCTTAACTAGAAGAATTTTCTATTTATAATCTTAAGTATACTATTCCTCTCTAAATAACTAGTAGTAGTATAGTTCTATATAAATCTCTTTATAATTTATAACTAGCCTAGCTAGAAAAACTTCTTATTTATAATCTTAAGTATACTATTCTTCCCTAGGTAACTAGTAATAGTAGAGTTATATAATTCTTAAACTAACCTTATCCTTAGTTTATTAAAAGGGGTTTCTTTATTATTACTTTTAAGTATTTATATCCTCCCTTAGAATATTAAATATTTAAAAGTATCTAGTTAATATTTAGAGATCTAAATCTTTAAATATAAATTAGGAGAAAAACTATATTCTCCTTATTAGATAACTATTTTAGCTTTTTAGAATATTATATTTTTTTCTATTATATAGATCTAGAGCTTTTTAAAATTAGGTTTTTTATTAAAAACTAATAGTTCTTCTAATTTAATCCTTTTTATTTAAGAATTATAAAGTTATATACTATTAGAGATAATTTAAATAACTTATTTTTATAGTTTCTTATTATCCTATCCTATAAATATATCTTATTTATACTTTAATAAAATATCTAAAACTACTATTTAAAACCCTAAGTAATATTTAATATAGAAGTTAAACTAAAATAGTTCTTCTACTTACTAGTTTTACTTTTTAGTAAACTATTATTTTTTTATAAAATACTTAAGATTTTTATAGTTTCAAAGTATTCTAAATTACTTAATAGTTAAAAATTTAGTTTTCTAAGCTTATAAGTATACTAATACTACTATTAACTCTTTATTATAAATTAAGTAATTATATACTATAGGGGATAATTATTAAGAATAGAAAACTACTAAGTATACTATACTTATACTATTTTCTTAAATTAGAATTCCTCCTAATATAAACTTAAAATAATTAATTTCTATAATAGTAATAGTTTTAGGGTTAAATATATAGAATACTAGTTTTTCTATAAAGAAATATTTAAGTTTAGTAAAAATAGCTTCCTACTCTACTTTTTACTAGAAAAAGAAGTTTTTCTAAGTTAACTAGGTTAATAGTTCTATAATCTTACTATACCTAAAAATAAAATCCTAATAATAATTATAGAATCCTAAGAAATTTTAAGTTTTTTTTATAGATTTAGGAGAAAGCTAATTCTTAATTATAGTTAATTTAAAAGGGTTATAAGAGATACTTTTCTTTACTATTAAAACAAATTTTATATACTTTATCATTATTACTAAAAACTTATACTTTTTTAAATCTAGAAATAACTTAGTATTAGTAAAATAGTAGAAAACCCTCTCTATTTAAGTTTTATAGTTTTTTTTTTAACCTAGTAGTATAAATTAAGATATTATTAATATATACTATAATAAGATTATCTAGAAACTTATATAATATCTTATTAATATATTACTAGAATATTATTAAAGTTTTAGTAAACTTAAAAAAGTAAATAATCTATTTAAAAAAACTATACTAAATATAAAATACTATTTTTTCCTAGTTTTTATCTTTAATCTATATTTTATAGAAAACTATAATAATATTAAACTTTATAAACTAGTAAATACTAGTAACCCTCTAGAAAGTTTCTAATATAAGAAATAATNTAAGAAGTAATGAATATCTATCTTTCTTTATAATTATATTCAAAACTCTATAATCTATATAAAACTTAATACTTCTACTAGGTTTCTTAACGAAGAAGACAGGTACTTTAGTAGCTAATCTACTAATTTTAATAAACCCTTTATTAAAAAGATTTTCTAGTATTTTCTTAAATACTAGTAACTCTTATTATAATATACTATAAAAAGGGCTTTAAAATAGGGGGGGATTATTCCTATCCTTATTAAATATTAATAAAATCATATAATCTAGTAACCCTTTACTAGTAAATACTTAGTAAACTTTTTCTAGGTTAAATAAGTTTAAGAACTCTTTAAATATACTTACTAAAATATACTTCTTTAGATTAATTAAAGTTTTTAATACTGAAACTTTCTTGATATTTTTAAAACTAATAAATATTACTTAATAAACCCCTAGTACTAAACTTTATATCCTAGTAATCCTCTTATATATAATCCAAAAAGAATTTATATTTAAAAAATATATTAACTAAATTTCCTGAATCCTAGTAGGTTTTGTCTAGTATTTTAAGTATACTATAATGTTTCTTTTACTATACTTTATCTACTAGGTATTAGTATTATATATAATATAGTTATCTTCTATCTAAAGTTACCCGAAATATAACTTTAGTAATAACCCCTTTATAATATAAGTATAGATCTTTTATATATATTTTCCTATTTTTAAAAATAATTTAGTAACCTTTAAAGTACTACTAAGTAATAGTCTATCCTTAGTATAACCCCTTATTTTCCTCTTTATTATATTAATAAATAATAAGTATAACTTTTTTATAAAGGATATATTAATAATAGTATAAGTATTATAACTAGTATCTACTAAAATGCTAATAATATAACTTCTATTAACTCTTATCTAGATAATAACTAATTACTTATTACTTTCCTACTTCTACTATCTCTTCTACTCTTAAGATTTTACTTTTATAAACTCTAATACTTAATTTTATATTAGAGTTACTCTTTTCCTATATCCTCTTCTTTATTAAGGGAAGAATTAATATTATCTTCTAAATCTTTTAGCTTCTAAAGTTCTATTTTAGTAACTTTTAATCTTTTCTTCTTCTTCTTTACTATACTAGTATTACTATAATTCCTAGTAATATAGCTTTTTTTATAATAATTATAATATTTATATATATCCTTTTATAGTAGGGGAGCTTTTTTAGGAAAACTTATAGAACTAGAGGACCTGTAATAGTAATACTACTTATATATAACCTTAGTTATTATTATATCCCTATCCTAATCTTTTAATATAAAAAGATAAATAACTAAAACCTATTAGGTTAGTAGTATTTTTATATATTTTATCTTCTAAGTAATATCTTATACTTTTAAAAACTACTAGTTATAAATAATAGGGAGCTTAATTATAATAAAAAGCTTTTTTGAATAAAGGATTAGTATAATCTCTAATAAAAAGATCTAGATTATATTAGGTTAGCTATAACTTCTAGTATCTATAAAAACTTTCTTAAATTATAAAAAAATAATAATAAGTTTCTTAGTATTTTTCTAGTAGAAGGACTATAACTAAATAATAATTTAGGATTAGATATTAGGATCTAGGTAAATATAATTTAAATATATTATACAATTTTAGGGATCTTAGTTCTTCCCTAGCTTTCTAGTTATAAAAAAAGTCTCTACTATTTACTAGACTTTAGAGTCTAAATAAGAGTAAACTAAATACTACTTCTACTTATCTATTTTAAAGAAATCCTAATTAATCTTTAACTTTCCCCTTATCTAATAAACCTAAGTACTATACTCCTTTCTTTTACCTGAGAATTTATTAGGGAAAGGAAAAGGTTTCTTTTAAAAAGTAGAAACTATAAAAGTAGACTTTAGGGGAGTAGTAGTAATATTAGCAAAAAGTTCTAATTCTTTCTCTACTAACTTAGTAGTTAGTACTATAATCTTCTTATAGAATAAAGTAATTGTTAGTTTATCTAGAGGGTAATATATACTATATATAATCTCGTCGTATAGGTGTAAAAGGGTCTAGTATTCGTTATTGTTATTATTATGTTATATATTTATACGTAGGTATATAAGGCTCTAGATCTATAGTATAGGACTACTACTACAGTACTAAGTTATAGCTAGTGGCGGGTGTCGCTAGGGGGGTATGAGAGTATATAGTTATATATACCCTACGCCTATAAGGTATATGGACACGTATGCCGAATTACGTATAGAGGCGTACGTGCCTTAGGTGTTAATATATACCTTACGGTATAGTGTTACTAATACTAGTAACCTTTTCTTTTTACTATATACTTTATATATTTCTATTTATATATAAAAGCTAGTGCTAAAAATGCTATAATCGCGTGCTAAAAATACTGTTAAAAATAGCGTAAATAATAAGTATAAAATAGCGTTAAAAGTGATCCTTTTACTTTTTACCTAATAATATCTAAATACCTTTTATTCTCTATTCTATTCGAGTTACTTATCTTTCTATTTAAATAGTTATGTAGTTTGAATTAATAAATCTCTTTAGGGTATAGTTTGGGGTACTTTTTGTGAAAGTATTAGTAATATTATTATCTCTATTAATCTACTATATTTCGTAAAGTTTACAGTATTTATATAATTACCTTAATACTATAATATTAATTATTAGACGCTTCTCTTTAGTAGTACTAAGTTTTATAAAGTATTTATAGAGTAAGTATAAGTTAGTATAGATAATTATTAAGATATAAGGGAATTTTCAGTATTTAAGGATTTTCTTAAGTATTATAGCTATAGTATATATAAAATCTATACTAGCTATTATAGTATAAATCTCTAAAATAAATATATTCCTAGTAATTCTTTTATTTTTAGTGGAAGAATAATAAATAAGGTTACTATAGAGGTTAAACTAGCTATTACTAGTTACTATCTCTTAGTTTAGGATTATCGTAAATCCTAGTTAAGATAAGAGGTTAGTATTATTAGTAAAAGAGTTATTAATAAAAATATAGAAGTATATTTTTAAGAGGTTAAGTAATATAAAGTTAAGGTTATAGTTAAGGTATTTAATTTATTATATAAGATACTTATTTAGAATAGTAGTATTATTAGCTAAGGATTATTACTCTTATATAGTATACGAGAAGTTGAATAATACTTCAAGTTAGTATATTAAAGTAAAGTATACTCCCTATATATATTATTTAATATATACTCTCTTAAGTACTTTAGGTATAGTGTAGGTATTAAGGAGTATTAGTTTTTATTCTTAGTGTTTTTAGTATAAATAGAAGGTATTACTATTAAGGTTTAAGATATTTCTATTAAATACTAGAAAAGTAGTTACTATAAGGGTTATCTTCAGCTTTATTTTAAATAAGGCTTTTTAGAACTCTTTATTTTTATAGTATAAGAAAGTAGTATTAGAGAAACTAAAGGTACTATTAGTTTGTATACTTATAAAGCTAAAGTTATTATTAGTATAGTATAAGATAAAGAAATATAGGTTATATATAGATATCTCTATTTATAACTACTCTTTATAATACTTAGAATAGGTTACTTATTAGTAAGTATTAGCCTTAGCGAGGTTATATAATAACTTAATAATAATTATTATAGAGTCTAGAAAGTATTACTTTTTAAGGTAGGATAGTAAGTTAGCTATAATATGTTTTATGAGTTCTATTTTAGC
>RYZW01000811.1:0-20112 GCA_004367215.1 Colletotrichum trifolii | reverse complement strand
CTATAGCTGCGAGGGGCTTAGCCCTAGATTAACTAGGGGCTAGCTATAGTAGTTAGTAAGGGGGGTAGGAGGGCTAAAGTTATACTTTAGGGGGTAATATGTCTACTAATAGTCGTAGTAGAGAGCGAGCTATCGGCCCCTCCCTATATATAGTATATATTATTCTCTGGATAAACTAATAGCTAGTATTAGTATAAGTATTATTATTAAGTAATATTTATAGTTAAGTTTATATATAGAGTAAAAGCTTAGATATTATATTATGTAAAAAGTAAAAGTTTTGAAATTGACTATATTTTAGAATTATAAAATAATAAAAAGATAATTAGAGTCTTATAACTTTAGGTAACTTTATTTACTTTATCTACTAATATTTCTAGAATAATAAGTACTTTATAGATACTATAAGATATTAAAGTAATTATGCTAACTCTATATACTCTTAGAAATACCTTATTACCTTAATATTATAATAATATTATACTTTTTAGTCTTATTATTCATAGGTTTAATATTAAGCTTGAAGTATTCAGGAATTCTGTTATACTTGTAAGAGACTTCTTATTAATAATTTATATATTTATTCTTAAGAGAAAATTAGATATATTATATATTTCTATAATATTCTCAAAGTTTAAAGTTTAGCTCTATATTTTTTCCTTTAGCTTCTAGAGAAATTAGGTAGTTATCTAATTATATATAGAGATCTATATGTTTATATAACTATCATAAATCTCTTAATTACTATCCCTAGCCTTTTAAATATGTAGTAAATGTTATAAAATATCTTTATACTGGAAGATGATAATTTGCTACTCTCTGAAAGGATTAATAATATATTACTTTAACTACGAAAACCTAATTAAATTATTATACTTTTAAGTCTTATAAGTTATAAATATATAATTAATTTATGTCTTCCAGATTTCGACTAAACGCTTTGTTTTATAATATATTGTATAGTTAAGAAGAAATTAAATTAAATCTTGAGATTTGATTTCTATAAAAAGATATCATTAGAATATGAATTAAAGAGTAAATTAAAAGGAAAGTTGGGAATATTATCATTTACAATATTATAGAGATTATTCAGTATAATCCTAGTTTCTATAAAGGTTATGTATATTTCAAGGCTTATATTATTATTAACTTTCAGAATAAAGATACTTATAAGATATCTAAAAGGTCAAGACTTATGATATAAGGATTTAGAAGCTATAGCAAATTTGAAATATTAATATAATTATTAATAATCTAAAAGAATAATTAATAGTTGATTTCTGTTATAGTTTTAATTCTCTTCTACTGAAGTAGTTGATAATGTAGCTTTATAATATTATATAAATCTGTGTTTAAATTAAAATAGAGTTTATAAGGTATATTATAATTGTATTTTTCTTATATTTTGAAGGGTAATATTCTTTAGGATTTTGACTATTATCATCAGGTTACGATATAGCTTTATTCAGAGTTATTCTTACTTATAAGTAACTCTTATTAAATATTATAAAACTTAATTATAGTGGTTGTATTGAAGGTCTCTGATCTATTTAAAGTCATATGCCTCTCGGGATCCCTTTAAAGGAAGCTACACCCGGTATATCCGAAACCCTGTAGATACTACTGGTTCTGAGGAACCGTTTAAACGGAGGAAACCTCAGGCAGCAAACGCGGTTGGTTAATACGATAGGTGACAAAATATAGAAATATTAATATATAATTTATATTTCTTTGTCTTATAAGATAAGAATACCATGTTTAGTCTAGTAAATATATAGATTAATAATATCTTAGGCTTTAAAACATTACCTTCTTATATTATAGAGATTAAATATTTTGAAGAGTTTTATTTAGAATGAAGTCTGAAATAGGTTTTTCAAAAATAGGCTTACTAGTATTTAATGAAAATATAACATCTCTTAAGATTAAGAAGTTTGAGTTGTATTAAAAGTATTACGAATAAAAGTAGGTTTTTACTAATAAATATATATATAGTACTTGAGAAACTCAAGAAGGCTGCGCTTGATAATATATATATATAAGATATACCTTATCTTAATATACTAATTAGAAGTATTACTTAGATTCTTCTATAAAATATAAAAGTAATACCTTTCAGGCAATAATACGGCTATATGTAATAAATATTTTAAATAGTAAATTAAATATCTTAACTATAGTCTTAACTTCATATTACTAAAGCTTTCTAAAATATATCTTCATATCTTTATTAATAGCTTATTCATTAATAATACTAACTTCTTATTCTAATGAGACTTTATAATAATCTTAGGCTAAGAGACTACTACTAATAATAAATAGTTTAGCCTTTAAGGTAATGTATATACTACTTGTCTATTACAAGTAAAAGAAGTAGTAGGAGTATATTTTCTTTAAAGGTTTTATTAGAATTACATTATTCAGAAAGATCTTTTAATATTGAGTATTCCCTTAGATCATAGCCATTATATATATCAGCTTCTATCTACTATAAGAGTATTTTATAAGACTTAATGTTATCAAAAAATAGATATCTTACAACTAACATTATAATATTAAGATAATTATATAAGTATTAGAAATTATATAAGATATAGTAACTCAACAGAGATAATAATATTGGCAATACCTTTATAAAGAATACCCTAAATTTTAGTTTTAAGAGATTTATTAATTTATATTATCCAATTACCTAAATAGAGAAATAAGTAATATTAGTAGAGTAAATAAGTATGCATGAAAATATTTTTGAATTGGAAAATATAGGCTACTTAAGATATTGATTTTTATATAAATATATAAGTATTAGAATACATAGTAAAAAGAAGAATTGCTAGTATTAGTTATATTATATTATACAATATATAATAACTATATATATATATCTATATCCATAGTAACATGTCTTCTATACCTTACAACTAATAGGTATTAGATATTAAGTCTTAAGTATAACTTAATATATAGTAGTTAGTGAGTAACTACTCTATTATAAATCTAGAGCTTTATATAATACAATATACTATATAATTATTAGTAATACTATGCTATATAGTATACAGTACCACGCGCGTCATATATACTTCTATATATATATAATATATATAGCTATATACTTCCGCGTATATATAGTAAGTATAACTATATATTTCTTTTTTTACTAGTAATACTTATTACTAACTATAGCTTAGTACTATAATAATTAATACATAACTATTATCTCATAGATCTAGAGTTTTATATAACTATATATATAGCTATATAATATAATAATATTAGTTATATTAAAGATCTTTGATCTATTCAAAGTTACATGCTTCTCGGGAACCTTTTAAAGAAAGCTATACCTAGTAGTCAGCTCTTACCTTATGAACTCTTTAATACTAAAACTAAAGACCGATTTAAATCCAGGAAACCTCAAGTAGTAAGATATAGTTAGTTAATATAATAGCTAACAAATACAGAAAATACATTACAAAAAGAAAGAAAATATAAACCTCTATCTATTATAATTACTTTTTAAAAGATTATAGTTACGTGATACTAGATACTAGCTAGCTAGCGGCAACTATTACTAGCTAGCCATTAATAGTTACTAGGTATTAATAGCTAGTAGTAGTTACTATATAATTTATATAATTGGAAGGCATATAACTACTAGTTACGCTTACCTGCCACAGGATTCGAACTTACTACTTTTACTATAAAGTCGTAAAAGCCAGCTAGACGTTGAACTACTACGTTAAGTAGGTATAAGATTATAATAATAATAAATACTAGAACTTTTATATACTTATATAATAAGATTATATGTAGTATATAATTATCTTCTACTACATAAACTAATACTAATTAGTAGTTAACTTTTCTATTACTACTATACAGCAAATTAGTAAGGTTTTTTATACTAGAAAGAATAAGTATAAACTTTATATTTAATGTCTATATAAGGTAATAGATTATTAATATTGACTGAGATATGTTAGAAATATACCTTTTTATTTAAACTCTTTACTAAAAGCTTCTAAGTCATGTACTAATTCTGTATAGTAATTATTCTTAACGACTTAACCATATACTTCTAAAATAGTTTAGCTAAAGGTAATCTATAGAATACTAAAAAAGTAAACTATTGAAAATACCTTTTAATACTAAGAAGAAATTATTAAGTAAATATGATAACCTTCTTAGAGTATTACTAGATTTATATAATATATAAGATTTATACTATCTTAAACCTTTTATATTTAAAAAACCTATATGATATCTTGAAAACCCTTATCCCTTCTTAAAAACCTTCCCCTTTTTAGAAACTTTTTACTTTTTCCCCCCTCCTTTACTAATATATCTAAATTAAACTTTATTAAAATAATAGCTTAGATAATCCCAAGTTGTAATTACATAATCCTAGAGAAACTTAAGCTATATATTAATATAGATTTCTTCAGAAAGTTCTTGAAAATTAACTATAATACCTTTACGGAAATAAACTCTAAAACTATTAATACTTATATAGTACTTTATATTTACTAACATAACTTCCTAAGATTTTATAGTTATAGGTTTTCTAATTATTTTAAAATAGATTTCGATATATAGATTATAGTAATATAGCGATTTACTAATCATTATATAATTAACTAGAGAATTAAGCTTAATATAAAAAGTGAAAAGATTTATATAATGTTATACGAATTTGTTTAATATAACAATTTTCATTATTAGAGTTTTATAAAACTTAATAATGTATAGTTATATCAAAGGTCTTTAATCTAATTAAATCACATACTTCTCAGGATTCTTTAAAGAAAGCTATACCTAGTAGTTAGCTCTTACTTTATATACTTTATAGATAATACTAGTTCTAAGGAACTATTTAAACGGAGGAAACCTCAAGTAGTTATAATATAGTTAGTTACGATAATAAGTAATAAATATGGAAGGTAAATATAGGCCTATATTTATTATAGTTACTTATTATAGGATTATAGTTATATAATACTACTACTTACTAGCTAGTAACGTTTACCGCTAGCTATTAATAGTTACTAGCTATTGTATAGCTATTAGTAAGAGCTAATAGCTAGTAGTAGTTACTATATAGTTTATATAATTAGAAAGTATATATATAGTATATATATATCTACTAGTCGCGCTTATCTGCTACAGGATTCGAACTTACTACTCTTACTGTAAAACAGTAAAAGCCAGCTAGATATTAAACTACTACGTTAAGCGGGTAAACCTTAATCATATAAAGGAATATATTTTAGGTTCTAAGGTTAATTTTGAAAACTACTCTAAATAGATTACTAATATCTTAGGGGTAAATAGAAAACTAGAATTACTTTTCTATATTACTAAACCTAAAGTTAAAGAAGTAATATTTACAAGTAATACCATGCTAATATTTCAAAACCTTATATAAAATACCTAGTTTCTATTACTATTCATATAAAGTATATTATTTCTACTTCTACTAATAGGAATACTAATCTTAGAATTATATAATATAGAGTTCTCTTATTAGTAAGAAATATACTAAGGTAATAATAATATATAGTACTTTTCGTAACTGAAGAATGTTTATATTCCTCTTTTACTAATCGATTTGAAAACCTATTTATTAAATATATTATGAACTTTATAAAGTTAAATTATAAGATTATAATATGTAATACAGGCTTCTATAATATTCTTAAGACTAAAATCTATATATTTTATAACCATTATTTCGAACTCAGTATTTTATATTATATATAAGTAGAACTTTCCCTATTATATTAAAAGATTAAGTTTCTAATCTTTACTTTAAATACCATATATATCGTACCTAAAATCCATAGTCTAATTAAATAGCTATATATGTTTAAGAGTAATTTATAAATAATAAAATTCATGAAGTTCATTTCTCTAACTAGTAAAATACTATGCTTAGGAATATAATAATTAAAAACTTAGACTAGAGTAAAAAAGAAGTAATTAAAATATTTAGATTATTTCTTATGAAGTTTATATATTTCTAGAAGATCTTTAAAGCTAACTAGTATACTAATAAAGTTTTATATAACTAGCTTATAGATATATACTATAGTATACAAGAATACTAGTTAGTATGTTTTAGTTTTATAATAATTTCTTACAATCTCTATAATTAGTTATATCTTATAATAATGAATATTATAGTATTATAAAAGCTATAATACTTTTATAATAATAGAAATAATAGTAATACAATATTTAGGGAATAGTTTTATATTAAAGACATATTATATACCTCGTAATAATAATCAGAATTATAGCTATATATATAGTTATTCTTAGCTACCCTAGAGTAGATATTACCTATCCCTAGCATTTATATATATTTATAATAATACAAATATTATATATATAATAAAATAGATTATTAGTCTATAAAGTATAGTTTTAACGAATAATATATTTTATATAATAACTATAAGTTAGCTAGTAGCCTAAAAGTATATTTTATAGTAGTATACTAAGTTTTCCTTATTAAATATAAAAATATTGACAGTTTTAATAATAATTTCTAAGTACTCCTAAGAAATAATAAATATAGGAAGTTTACTACTTAATATTTAATATAGTATAACTTTGAAGATTATATTCCTATTACCCTTAAGATATTTTTAATATTATTATCTAGTAAATAGCCTATTACTTCAGAAAAAAGTAAAACTACTAGAATACTCCAAGATTAGGTAATATTGTATACTTTTACTAAACAGAATACTTCTAATAATCAGATTATTAAACATATAACTATAACTTTTATATATACTTTTATACTTCAAAGTTACTATTTAGCTACTATTTCTTAAGGGATTTTACCTAATTTAAATACTACTAATTTCTCGACTACTAGGTATTCCTAGTTTACTACTTCTAAGTAAACTATTAGCTTTGCTATAATTCTTATATATCTATAAAGTAAACTAGTAATAATCTACTTTAGTAATACTACTTCTATCCTAATACTTAAAATAATTAATATTTTTATATTACTTAGTAGTATTATATTTTATATAGTAATATATAATACTATTTTCTTACTCTACTTTTTCAATATAAATTACCTTACTATTATGTTTAAGGATATCTATAACTAGTTTCACTAAGATAAGAAAAGATGACACTTATGATTTTAAAATACGGGAATTTATCAATATTCCTAGATAAAGAAAAAGATACTTATTTCTATATACTTTCTAGAGTTAAAAATATAGAAACTTTACTATTACTTTAGATATTTAGCTACAATATATTTCTATAATATTCCTACTAAAATAGAATACTTAGTTGAATATTATATTTTAAAAGCTTTTAAGTAATACTTTTACTAGTATTAGACATATAGTACTACTCTTTCCTGTTTTCGTTTTATTATTTAGGAGAACATCGAGTTTAACTTTGAAGTTATTATTAATATTATCTACTTTAATAGTTATTCTATATTCTATATTATTGATATTACTATAATACTCAATACTAGTTACTTTTTATGAAATCTTTTAGCGAAAATAATATAGGAAGCCTTTGAAGTATATTGAATTAATCCTTACTAGAATTGTCCAGATTCTATTACTATTAATATAGGGATAATATCTTAATCTAGAGAGTTTAGATTAGAAGGAAGAACTATATAAGTAATAGTCTAAATAGTATTAATTGAAGTATAGAATAATAATAGTAAAGTTAAATATTACTATACTTTCCTCTATTAAGTATATAGGGTTTATTATAATGAAGCTTTTATAGTAATTTATAAGGTATCCTTTAAGGTAATATATAAAGTAATTAATAATATTACTAGCTTAAATAGCTTTATATTTATGTTATCTACTTTCGATGTATATTTGTATTTCATAGAAGAGTCTATCCTTTTACTAGATATAGTCATTTACGTTTAGACTATATATAAAGTAATAGAAGAGATCTACTATATTCATACTCAATAAACTTTTAACATAACTTTAGTAATATATAGTAGCTTTAATATATTATATTTAGTAGCTTTTCTATTTTAGTCTTTTATATATATATAGTGAAGGAAATAAGGTTAATAAGACCTATTTTGCTTTATGACTAGTTATTGTGAGATACATGTTTTCGAATTTCTTTATAGGTTTTGAGGATTTCGAATAATAGTTATAAAACTATACTTTAAGAGTAATTAAGAGATGTTTTAATTGTTATTTAGTTATATGTTTGAGGTATTGATACTTGAGGTATATAAGAGATTTATAATAATTCCTAATACTATTACTAGTAGTCTTATATTATACAGCAATACATATTCTTATTATGATACTCTAGTTTCGTCTATAGTTATCCTTATAAAACCTTATAATATTTAGTAAATACTGCAAAATACTATTGTTTTATATAATAGTAATCTTACTACTATTAGTAATAATAATTTATTTTTTTCGCATATAATTAGTAATATAATTACTATATAATGATAATTATAGTTCTAACTAGTTCTTTATAGAGAATTAATAGTAATATTATTTATTTAAAATAATAATATAGAGTTTCATTTTATAGTATAAATCTTTTTTGTTTTCTATATAAAAGTATTATTATACTACTAGGTCTACCTTTTAAAGAATTAATCAAGAAATAGGTTAAGAGTATACTACTGATAGTATTATTAAGTTTATCTAGTATAACTTTATTTTCTATAAGGGTTATAAGTATTTTAAGCCATGTATAATTAATAAAATCAAGAATAGCGATATCAATAAAGTTAAGAACAAATCGTATTTTATAGTCTAAAGTCTTAGTAATAATAGTAAGTTTAAAGTATTAATATAATTACTAATAAATTAAAAGAAGAACTAGTAGTTAATTTCAGCTATAGTTTTAGTTTTGTTCTAGTATAAAAGTATAATAATGTAATTTTAAGATATTATCTAAGTTTATATTTAAGCTCAAATAGAGTTTATAAAATATATCATAGGTTACTTATCTTCCTATTTCAAAAATAGTATTTTCTAGGATTTATAATAATAATTATTAAGTTATTATATAGCTTTACTAAAACTAGTATTTACTAGTAATTGATTTATTGTAGGTATTATAAAGAGTAGTTATAGAAAGAGATATTAATATATAATTTCTATTTCTTTATCTTCTATTTTACTAATCAGGATTCTCATCTTATAAATATATAAACTAATATTACTTTTAGTTTCTCTAATATTATATTTCTATACTATAAAGATAAGGAGTTCTAGAGAGTTTTATTTAAAGCGAAACCTAAAACTACTTTTATTAAAACTACTTTTCCTATATTTAATATAGGGATCTTAAGCTTTAATAGTGATATGTTTTATTTATACTAAGAATATCAAAAGTAAAAGCTAGTATTCTTTGATATATATTATGTTTAAAGTAGTCAAAAGAATATATATTGAATAGTATATATATAGAGTATGAATTATTTTAATATACTAACCTAAAGTATTATTTAACCTTTTATATACTATATAAGAGTAATGATTCTTATCTAATAATACTCTTATATTTAATAGATACATTAAGTAGTAAACTGTTAAGCTAGGTTTGAAATAAGTAATAGGATCTCTCAATAGGTATATACTATACTATATATCTACTCGAACTTACCTTTCCTTTTATTTAGCTATAATTCTATACCTGTATTTAAGCTTTGTATTACTCGAATATCTATTATTCTAGTAGCTAAAACCTATATATGGAAATTTCAGTATTTCCCTACTACTCTTTTTCTCTATAGTAGTTTAATGTAATTCCCCCTCTAAGAGATCTTACTTTTAGGACCTAACTACTAGGATATTAATATAAATTAGTAGTTTTTTACTAATTTCTTAGTATTCTTTTTTAGTTAAAACTTAGCTATCTATTCTAGGCTTTATATTTTAGCTTCTTAATATTAGGTTTTAGTTAATATTAGTTTCCTAAGATATATTCCAACTATAGTTGTATTCTAGTTAACTTAGAATCCCTATATAGGATAACTAGTTTTTTTTTAATTATAGAGATACTAGAAAAGCTTCTTCCTCGCTCCTAGTTATAAGGACCTTTATATCTACTATAATTATAGTTTCTTTTCTCTTATAGAAACTATACTAAGTTTCTTCTAGTAGTAACTTATAGGTCTCTTATTCTTACTTATTCTATAGAATACTATATTTACTAGCTAAGTTTGAGCTATATATATTTCATAATCTCTTTAGCCTTAGAAACTAATATTATTCTTTTTACTATTCTTCTTATTCCCCCCTAGTAATTTATAAGTAATTCCTTAGTTATTAATTTTACTATTTTCTACTTTAAAGAAACCTTTAACTATTTTTAACTAAAAGAAAGTCTTTTTTGATATTTTATATAAGTTAAATATAAGTTAACTTCGTTTTCTCTTTTATTAATAACTTTATTTCTAAATTATTAGAAAATAATAACAGTAATAATATAATATCTACCCCTACTACTCCCCTTACCCCTATTCTCCTTATTTTTACTCCCTTTCTATTATATCTCTTTATTCCTATTCCTACTAGAAAAAGAGCTACTACTATAAAGAAAAGAGCTACTAAAGTAATACACGCTTGTATATAAGTAAATAACGATAATAATAATAATAATAGCTTTATATACCTTATTTCCTACTATTACTATTTCTACTTTATAGTAGCCTGGAAACTTTTAAGTATTACCCTACTACCCCCTATTTATAGTAAAACTACTAGTATATTCAATTATTTCCCTTTTCCTATTTCTACAAACTATTTTAGATATATATAATAAGTATTATTATTATACTACTATATATAGTAAAGAATATATTCTAGTATACCCCCATCCCCCTTCTTATAAGTTACTTTTATAGCTATAAAGTATTTCCTAATATTTCCCTAAATTATTTATACTACTACCTATATAATTCTTACTTTTTACTATCCTTTTAAGGAGTTTTTAGCTAAACTTAACCTTATTACTGTAATTTATAACTATAAAGTAAATTTACTACTTTTATCCCCTAGTATTCTCCTACTAATTACTAGTATTAAAAGATCTTAAGGAAACCTAGATTATAGCTAGGAAAACCTTCTACATTAAAGCTTCTCATACTAATAAGTCTAATATTTAATATAAAACTCAAAATAAACAAGTTAAATAGATAGCTTATAAGTATTAATTTATAATTACTAAATCTATAACTACTATTATTTTATAATATAATTAATTCCTAGAATAAGGTTTAAGGGTTACTACTACTTTCTAGTAAATATAAGAAACATAAACCTATACTACCTAAGTATAAACTACTACTTTTATAAGTTTCTCTACTATTTTCTTTAGAATAGTTATTAATTTACTCCTATATTATAAATATTTATTTACCCTTCTAGTACTTCTCTAGTAACTGTTTCTTATTAATAATATCATTATAGTATACTGATATTCTTAATTCTTATTCCCTTACCCCTAAGGTTAATAAAGAAATTAATAATAATAATAAAACTAATAACGAAAATAATAACGGTAATAATAACAATAATCAATAATCTAATACTTTTCTAGTTCCTCTTTTCTCTCCCTCCTAATACTTTATATATATTTCTCCTCTTAGAGATAAGTTACTATCTTTTTACTACGTTTTTCTATTCAGCCTTTAGGTTAATATAAGTTTCCTAGCTTTATTACTAATAACTTATATTTATTATTCCTCTTATAATCCCCTAGTAATACTTAGGAAACTCTCTTTATACTCTAACCTTTATTCTAATAATATATTTTACTAGGATTGTTATAAATATTCTTCTATCCTATACTTTTTTTACTTAATTAAATATTAATAGTTTCTTTATAGGTTTTTGTAGTCTATGATATAATTAACTTTATAAATATTATCCTTTAGGTTTTTAATAGGGATTTCTTGATACTCTAATAGATTACTTTTATATTTCTCTAATTATAATAACGAGAAAATTATAAATCCTATATTTCTTATTTAAATTAAGTTTCAATACCTAATCCCTAATAATTACTTATATTATTCTAAGTAGCTTTAAATATTTATCGGATAACCTTTTAGCTAGTTATCCTTACTAGATATTTATTATAGGTAATAATATATAATTACTAATTCTAAAGTCTAATTATTTTCTTTCTTTATTATACTACTTTATATAACTTTTATTTCTTTTTTTAGTTAAGTTTTTAGCTACTATTAATATAATTAGAAATATCTTTCCTTTTCTTCTACTATAGGGATAACTCTAGGTTTGATATTTTCAGGAGAGTTATTATGAAATCTTCCCAGTAAATAACTTATTAAAATATCTACTAGTACGACGCCAGTAGTATTATAGATTAAGGTATTATAAATAAATTTAACTGTAGGTAACTATTTTACTTAATTGTCTTAGTTAAAGTTAATTACTATTCTTAGGAAATGTTTTATATTTTAGTTTTACTATTCCGTTTAACTATTAGTTTATAGATAATGTATTATATTCAGTTTCTTCATAATAGCTAGTAGGTAGGTAATTAGGGCTTCAAATTTACTTATAAATAGTAAACCTCTATTAGATATAATAGTCCAAGGAACTCTATATTTAAAGAAAGTATTATTTACTAGTAAGGCTTCTAGTTTATCTACTACTAGGGATTCTTTTATTAGTAAATAGAGTATATATTCTATAAATTAATTTACTATTAGTAGTATATTATTATAGGTTTTCCTTAAAAGTCTAATTAATTTAGGTAATTCTGTAATAAGATTTATATTAATATATTACTATAAGCTAATGAAAACCAGTGGAAGTATTAATTTATAGAATAGGAAGAAGTATTAAGGTTTTAACCACTAGTATATTATATACTATAATATGTACTTTTAATATCATTCCTTATTAACTTCTATTAGTATATTTAGCTTAACTCTTTAAATATCCTAGTAATATTTAAGTAGCGTTTTAGAAGTATATCATAGAATATAATTAGTAGGTTAATCTGAAGCTAAAATTTATTTAGAATAACTAGTTTATTTTAGAATCGTATTCTTTTTTTATTAATAGACTAATTTTTATTTTTCTAGTATAACTTTTCTTTTCTCTTAATAGTAATTTCCGTCCATATTTCTTAGATCTCTTCTTCTAATAACTTTTATAGTTTTTCTAGAATTATATTTTCCAGGTTTACTTATAGCTTTTAGCCTTAGAGGGATACTATTATTACTGTATCTCAGAATTAGCTTAAGAAGGTTTTTAGAAAAGTATTCTTGGTTTTTTAGGTTTCTCCCTCTATAAACTAATAATCTAGCTATCCTAATAAGCTATTTACTAGGTTTTATTTCCCTAGCTAGTAGTTAATAATATAATAAACTTATAATATATTTTTAAAAAGCTCTACTTACTAGTTATTAAATCTGGGTTTAACTATTAAATATTAGTAGTTTAGATAATTAGTAGTAAAAGTAATTTTATATTTCAAGTATAGGAAATAGTATTTCTATATAAATATAATTCTGTAAATAGTTAGTAGTTTAGTTTCTACTATACTATATCTTAATTCTGTTTTTTAAATATCTTCGAAAAGTAAACTAGTAGTTATTTCTATCTTCTTTCTAACTAGGTAATTTTAATTCTTATAGTAAAATTAGAAGTATTTACTTCTAAATAAATTAGAAGAGCTAGGTTAAAATATTATAAAAATAGTATTTAAGTAAATCTATCTTATAGATCTTGAAAGGTTTTAATTATTTTAGGGGTTATTATATTTTTCTTATCTATTTATTTAGTTAGCTAATTGATAAATCTAATATTCATTTTACAGTAGTTCTAAATAAATCTCCTATAAGATTTTCTGAAGTTTAGGAAAATCTAGATTTCTCTAATACTAGTAAGTAATAGTTATTTTTTAATTATTAATATTTCTTCCTTTCTATAGTAATACCTGTAAGAGAAATAATAGAACTTAAAAACTTAATTATTTATATATAAAACTTATATCTTTCTAGGTTAGTATAGAATTTTATAATTAATAATTAATTATATATTTTCTTTACTATTATTATATAATTCTTTTTAGTTTTAGTAAATATAAGAATACTGTTTAAGTAAATAATATATATAATATCTATAAAGCTTATTAAAATATTATTAATATATACTTAGAAAGTTACTTAGGTATTTACTAATCTAAATAATATTACGTAATATTTAAGGTACTTATACTATATTTAAAATACTATTTTCTACTTATCTCCTAATAATATATAAACCTAATAGTACATACCTTTTAGATATAGTTTAGTAAACTACAAGGCTCATCTTAAATAATCTAAAATCTCGTTAATAAGTAGGAGTAATATATAGTTCTTAATAGTAATATTATTTAGCCCCTTATAGTTTATATATAACTTTAACTTATTATTTTTCTTAGGGATAAATAGGATTAGTACCCCTATAAGGCTCTTCAATACTTTCATTTATCCTTTCTCTAGTATAGATATAAAAGTATTATTCTAATTCCTCTAATTCCTTTTCTATAAGGAAGTAAATAGAACTTTATAGAAACGGCTTACCTTTTTCTAGTTTTATTATTTATATATAAGTACTTTCTTTTATAGGAATACTAGTTTTCTTTATATTGAAAATACAATTTACTTTTAGTATTCTCATAGTAATTAGCTAATATTCTTTTTTATTTCCAGATCTTATCTAGGTTATTACTAGGTAACTTGCTGTTTCTCTTTTATTAATACTAATATAAAAGAGATTATTAATATATACTTAAGTTATTTCTTAGTTTTATTAATTATCTTAGTTTTATATATTAGTTTAAGGTTAGCAATAGGTAAGGGATAGGTCTTACCTAGAGTTTTCTACTCAAAATTAGGTTTTATTTCTTTCTTTGAAGGGATCCCTAGAATTATATTATATTTGCTAGTATTACTTATTTAGAATATATAAGATTTACCTATATTATACTAAAGCTACTTATAGTTTTTATAACTATAATCTATATTTTTATATTTAGGTATTACGTTTCCCTAGAAGTTTAATACATTTAGCTTTAAGCTAATTTTACTAAGTCTAGTATCATATAAAATCTTCTAACCTAAGATACTTATATTAGTTTCTAGGTTAATAAATGATTTTCTTTTCTTCTAGATTTTCCCTGTATAAACTAATACTTCTATTTTGAAGTTATAGTAAGGCTACGGATCCTATGAGATATAAATACTATTAGCTCTTATCCTTATAGTATAATAGTTTTTTCTAATATATTTAGGTTTTTCTATAGAAGTAGTAGGTGTTTTTGCTATACTAGTAAGATCTATAGTTTATTTCTTGTAATTATAGTATTTAGGTAGCCCCTTAGGGATATTAGTTTGAGGTCAAAGGGTTTTTTTCTATCTTAACTTCTAGTATAAGAATAATTATAAAAGATAGTTCTTTTTACTAGTTTTGTCTAGTTATCTTTTAAGTTAGGATAACTATCTATATAACTAGTAATATATAGCTTTTCTACTCTAGGGTCTTAAAAGTAGATTCTACCATAATAGATTGATTTAGGAATTATTTGATTATTTCTACTTATTTAGTTATATAGTTTAGTTCCTAATATATAGTTAGTAAACTTCTAGTAATAATCATATATCTTAATTTAAATAATAAATAGTTAATGATATTAATAATTTAGGTTTTTTCTAGTTAAGTATTAAGGTATTCTATTTTAATAGTTTCATATATATTAATAAAATACTAGTAAAACTAGTTAATTCTTTAGTATATTATGTTTAATTTAGCTACTATTATAATAGCCTAAGTATTATTATTATTTATACTAGATCTTAGCTATTCTTCTATTAATATATAAATAATTTGTTCTAGCTTACTATTATATATAATAGTAATATACTTAATTTACTAGTAGGATATAATACTATCTAGGTATAAGCCTATATACTAGATTTTATCTTTATTAATAATAAAGTTATTTTCTATTATAGTAAACTATCTTTTTAGTTTAGATAGGAAATTATTAAGATCTAGCTAGTTATTTCCTTAGTATTCAATAGGGGCTAGCTATTTAACTAAAAAGTCTTTTCTTTATTTTTTAAGGTTTAGTGTAGTAATAATCGACTTTCTAGTATTTCTTTCCTCTAGATTATTTCTTTTCTTTAATACTACTTACTTTTCTAATTTCTACTTTTTCTTTAATTTCTTTATTTCTTTCTTAATTAATTAGTCTAGGTTAGTTTTAGAAAGATTACTATTATTCTAGGGGAGTAGTAGTTTCCCTAGGTTATTAATATTACTATTAGTTATTATAAGGGTTAGTTTTCCTATTAAGTTAAGCCTAGTATCTTAAATTACTTAAATAATAGGTTTCTAAGATAGTATTATTATAGTCCTACTAGTTAGTATACTTAAAAGTAAGTAGAAGTTGGAATATATTAAGCTAGGTTAATACTAAATAATAGAATCTTTTAATTAGTATATATTATACTATATAACTATTCAAACTTACTCTTCTACTTATTTAGCTATAGCTTTATACCTATATTTAAGCCTCATACTACTAGAATATCTATTATTCTAGTAGCCGAGGCTTATATATAGAGGTTCTAATACCCCTCTAGTACCCCTTCTCTCCATAGTAGCTTAATATAAATTAAATATCTTAACTATAGTTTTAATTTTATACTATTTAACTTTTCTAAGATATATTTCTATATGTTTATTAATAATTATATTACTATTAATACTAATTTCTTATTTTCACTAGAACTTATAATACTTCTAAGCTAAGAAATAATCATTAATAATAACTAGTTTAATTTTTATAGTAATTTTATTTATTATTCTTCTATTAAAAGTTAAAGAATTACTAGGAATATATTTATTTTAGAGATTTATATTATAATAATTAGTATAGATTCTATGTATATTATAGTTATATTAATGAAGAAAACTTATAAATATTAAAACTATTATAGACTTAAGTTTTAGAGTTTATGTAGGATATTACTATTCAAGCTCTATATAACTACTACCCTTATAGTCTAGTAAAGAGTTTTCACCTTAAGTATAAACTCTTCAAGTTTATTATAATACTATTAAAGTACTACTGAAGTACTTCTCGTAGCTTCAAGCTCTATATAACTACTACCCTTATAGTCTAGTAAAGAGTTTTCACTTTAAATATAAACTCTTTAAATTTATTATAATACTATTAAGATATTATTAAAATATTTCTTATAGCTAATTTATAATCTTGCCCGATGTAGTAGCTTAAGGTCTAGCTAGCTTTTACTGTTTTATAGTAAGAGTAGTAAGTTCGAATCCTATAGCGGGTAAGCGTAACTAGTAGCTATATACTTTCTGATTATATAAATGATATGTAGTAATTACTACTAGCTATTAGCTCTTACTACTACTACTATTAATAGCTAGTAATTATTAATAGCTAGTAATATATACTACTAGCTAGTTAATATTACTATTATATAATTATAATCTTATAATAAGTAATTATAATAGATATAAGCTTATGTTTTCGCTTTATATATACTTTCCTTTTAAGATATATTCTTTGTATTTATTAATTATTATATTAACTAACTATATCTTATTACTTGAGGTTTTCTCTATTTAAACGGTTTCTTAGTACTAGTAGTATCTATAAGGTTTATAAGGTAAGAGCTGACTACTGGGTATAGCTTCTTTGATAGGGTTCCTGAGAAATATGTAACTTTAAATAGATTAGAGACCTTTAATATAACTACATAGCTAGCTTTTAATATTAATAAACCTTTCTTTTAGGTTTAAGTTAGTAGTAAATAGTAAATAATAATAAAAATAGAAGATAGTAAAAGATAAAAGTAAATATTATTATTCTAGAATTTTTGATAGGGTTTTAATAAGTTCATAATAGACTTATTTAATAGCAGATAGAAACTAAGCTTTCTAAGATACTTTTATATAACTCTAATAGGATTATAATATAGCTTTATAAGTACTATAAATACTTTCTCCAAAAAGAAGCTATTCTTTATTAGCACCCCTTTTAATAGTAATACTTTCTATTTTCTTATATAATAGATAGTTATATAGTATAAATAAGAAATTAATTAAATTTCTATTAGAAGACTTAAAGATTTCTAGTAATCTATTACTTAGAATCTAGATATAAACTAGTAACTTTTATATAATATAAAGACTATAATATAATTAGAATACTAATATATTTCTGTAGTAATTTACTAAATACTATAAGAACTTTTATTATAATATTTAAGCTTTCGAGAAAATTTACTATTTCTATTAGGAGTTTAAATAGATATTTACTAAGTTTCTTATTAAATTTAAATTAACTATAAAATAAGTAAGGAAGTATTCCAAGGTAAGAGATATCTAGCTAAACTATTTCTAACTAACTCTTTCCTATTAAACTCAAATAGTTACTATTAGCTATAATATTAACTAGACTATTATACTACTATCTAACGCTACTATATAATGATAATAAAGTTTAAGATCTTTAATATAGAGTTATGAAACTATAACTAACTATAATCCCTATTCTAGCTAAAGTTAATAGTTAACTAGAATAGGGATATATAGATAATAAATATAATAATAGCTTAAGCTATTTTAATACTAGTATAATACTACTATATTATTACTCTTCCCTTTTATAAAGGATTGAATAAATAAGTTATTACAACTAGTAAACCCTAATTAGCTCTTATTATAAAGATATATAAAGTTTAGTAAGTAAATTTTATAGTTATCTAGGTATATATATAAACTAATACTTATATATATTATAATACTAAAAACTATTCTATTATAGAATATAAACTAAAACTTATCTATTTACTGGTAGTTTCTAATACTAATATTCAAACTTTATAGTAAGATAAAAAGATCATAGATAATAAGAAAAAAGCCTAGTTCCTTAGAAGAGATTCTCTAGGGAATAAGCTAGTATAGTTACTCATAATAATACTATAATAATAGATAATACTAGAAAATAAAGAAATAAATAGATAGGCTATTTGTCTTAATTTTTATATCAATAAATAATAAGTTTTATGTTTCTATTTAGGTTAATAATAATTATAATCATTATAGAATAATGAGTAAAAAGTGTACGAAATATTAAAACTTTATATTAATTATATTACTATAATTATACTAATTAAGTATTATCCTAGATACTAACTAAGAAAGTTAGATTACTAAAATAGTTAAAATATAAATTAATTTTAATAAGTAAATATCTAAACCCCTATTCTATATAATCCTAGGAATAGTATACTTAATTATCCTTAATGAGCTATAATTATAGTATTAATAGGTTATTTTAGATTTTATGAAGAATAAGATATAAATAGATACAATTAGTAGCTTAGCTATCTAGATTACAAGTAAGATATTTAAAAAGATATATATAGATAAATTTATAGACTTTATAAAACTACTAGTTATAATATTTTCAATTCAAAAGAAAAGGGATATAAGTTGTTAGTAACTGATTTAATATAGATTAATATAGTTTTAGGAAATATATTACTTATAGCTTTAGAATAGCTAATATTTACTTTACTAGTTATTTATATTTTTAAAAGATTTATTTAATAACGGTAAAGCCTCTAGCTTTTAACTTTACTAGGGGTTTTTTAATTACTATATTTACTTGAAGAAAAACTTAGATAGAATAGAGCTAGATTTACTATAAAAACTACTTTATAATATATTAAAAGAATATTTCCTCGAGGTTTAATATTAAGTAATAAACTTAATAGATAAAAGCTAAATCTAAACTAATTTATCTATAGTTAAAATACTTATTTGCGAAAGGCTAGGTCTAGGCTATAATTTAACTATAAGGAGCATAAATATTATTTATTTAGAACTAAGGAGCAAAAGAGAAGTTCTCGTGAAAAGTATAAAAAGTCTATTTAAAAGTAATACTAGGGGCTTACTAGTAGCTTACTAGTACCTGATTTTTTAAGTATAATTATTAGGATTTAAATAGAACTAGAATTAACTAGTTAGGCGTAGCTTGTAATATTACCCC
>RYZW01000810.1:11915-23654 GCA_004367215.1 Colletotrichum trifolii | reverse complement strand
ATTAAGACTAGGGTTTAATATATAAGGCTAAAAGTAACTATTAAGGTTATAGGGTTAAGAACTTTTATAAACTTCTTAAAAATAGAATAAAATAGAGTACTAAAAGCTAGGTATTCCGTGATCTATTACTTTTCTATATCTTTTACAATAGAATTAAAATCTCCTCGAAATCTATATAACCACCCGCAAAAAAAGAAATACAGAATAGGTATAGAAATATCCAGCCATAACCATTACAACTAAAGCTATTACTTCATCAAAATAGGCCTCAATAAAATCATCCCCAGCACTATAATTAACAAGTAACCTATAGATATTCAAAAGAAAATCATCTAGCTAACCCACAACCTACTATACTAAGCTAATAATATCAGGGATTAAGTATTAATTAAGTAATACCCTAATATTAATATACTACTACAATACTAATTACTAGATACCTTAGAGTATTATAATAACACAATTATAGAAGTTTTAAAAACTATTTAACTATACTAGGAATATCTATATCTATACGAGTATTATTTATAAATTAGTTATTAGCCGTAATTGATATATTAAGATTATTCGCTAATAAGAGTAAGCCGAGTCCTACTATACTTATATAGAGATAATAAGTTAACTTGTATTAGTAATAGAAAACTTATATATTAGTAATATAAAGTTTTATCTTAGGAATAAGTAAAGTTTAGTTAATAGGAATATTAAAGTTATAGATATTAAGGTTATAATAAATATTTAAATAGAGTATTTGTAGTTAGTAGTAATTAAATATTTTGAGATATTTGAATTATATTGGGGTAAGTAAAACTTAGTAGAGATATCAAGGTTACGGATATCGAGGTTATAATAAATGTTCGAACAGAGTATTTATAGTTAGTAGTAATTAAATGTCTTGAGATATTCGAATTATATGTAGCTGTGAAGGTATGAAGGCGTGAGGGCGTAAAAGTGTGAGGTTGTCGTGGAAGGAGTTATTAGTTATTTATTATCGAAAAGGTTAACGTAAGGCGGGTATACTAGCTACTATAGCCGCGAGGGGTTTAGCCCCAGATTAACTAGGGGCCAGCTACAGCAGTTAGCGGGGGGGGGTAAGAGGGCTGAAGTCGTACTTCAGGGAACAACATATCCACTAATAGTCGCAGTAGAGAGCGAGCCATCAGCCCCTCCCACGTTATTTATTATTAAAGTATTTTAAACTTAATTTTATAATTATACTAGTTTATTTATTAATTAAAGCTTATATATAAAGCTATATATTTATAATTTACAACTATTTAAGTTTAATACTCCCAGATAGAATTATTTCAGCTATTATAGAAACTATAGTATATTTCTTCGAAGTTTTATAGTATAGTAAAATAAGTTATAAAATGTTTAATATTTTAGTAGAAGCCCCTACTATTATTTCAAATACTTAAAATAACAAGACATATTTCTTAAGTTAAAATAAACTCTTATATCTTCTAAAGTATACACTAAGTTACTTATTAGTATATTATTATTATATATACCTCTAGTTAGTTCATAAAACCTACGTGTTAAATACTTTAACTAGAAAGAAAATCAAGTAATTATTTATTTTAAATCTAGACTTTTTAAGAGAAATTTAAAACTTTAGATAATAATAATCCTATAACTAGTTTACTAGCTAAAAAAGCTATAAGACTATGTAGTAAATACACTATAAAAAAGAACCTTAGTAATACTTTCTCTCAAACTCTTTTACTTTTAATTTAAGTATTTTAGTTTATATTTTCTAGGATATGGAATACTCTATAATGTCTCAAAGAACTCTTCTAATAAATTACATTTAATATAAAACTTATCCTAATTAAAAACTATGAAGATACTAAGATCTGTATTTGAATTTTAAAAAACAAAATAACTAAATTATACTTCTATAATATTACTTTCTATACTATTTTAATTATAAACTTTATCTCTTTTAAATAAGTATAAAAATAAAACTACTATTAAGATACTAAGCTAAACTACTTTTACTTATTTTAACTATAGAAAAACAATTACTCCAAAATCATAACTATTAATATTTAATCTAACTAGTTAATCCTTAAATACTATATATTTTATAACAAAATAACGGTTTTAGTAATATAGTTAGTATAATATAAACTTTCTTCTAAATATTATTAGTACTAGTAGTATACTAAACATACTATTTAAAGACTCCTAAAAGTAATGAATAGTTCTAGTACTAATACCTAGAGTATCCTAGTAGAAAACTTCTAAATCACTTTATTTATATTATATAGAATATTCAGATTACTAATAACTATTTAAAATATAATAGTTATTAGTTTATTTAGAAAGTATATCAAGTATATAGTATCAAGAAAACTCAATAAAAGATTTACTACATAAAGTATAAGAATACTTTCTATATTATTCCTAAAAACTATATTACTCTTAATTTCTACCCTTATTACTAAAACTATAACAAGTATATTTTATTTCTAATACTTATAAATAGAACTATTAACTACTCTTAAAACTTCTATCTTATTAACTATACTAGAACTAAAGTAATAAGATTATTTAAGAGTTTTATTATACTTCTTATATACTAATAGGGTATTAATATCAGAATCTTTAAATATAATACTAAACTCCCTGAAAATATAAAACTAAAATTCAATAATATTTCTTAAAATATATACTTTAAACTATTTACTCTATATACATAGAGCTAGAATAGAAATACTAAATATATTAGAATAATTATTGAAACTTATATAAGAGTTATAAAGTACAAGGATAAGCTACTTTATAATCTCTAGCCTAAAACCTTATAGGTTATAGTATTTCTTTATAATCAAATATTAATATATCTTTTAAGCTAGTAATTATTATATTAGAAACTTCATAAAAGTACTTAAAGAAGTAATACTATAAAACTAAACTTAACTTACTTCTATACTTATAACTAAACGTATTTCATTCTAACTATAAATATAAAACTAGAATATTACTAACTAGCTCATTTTAAAGGATATATTTTTATTAGAGTTTTAGTCAGATATACTTTAATAAGTTAATATTAAATATAGAATCTACTCTAAAATGAATGTATAATAATTTATAATATCCTTTTTAACAAAAGCCTTTTTAATAGAAATTTAACTTCTCTATAAAATAGCTTTAAATAGTTTAACTCTAACAAAGTTTCTTACTAGTTATAGAAATAAATACCTATAATAAAACTACTTGAAGTTAGTTCAATTATTCATTTAAGCTTAAGTAAAAAACCTAGTATAATAAGATATATAAGAAGAAATAATTATAGTAGTTCGAGGTTTTATATTTATATAGTAATTACTCCCAAGCTTTTAAAAGTAAATCTTAAACCTATAAAATTTGTATTAATAACTTTTCTAAAGTTAACTAGTATATCTTTCTATAACTTTATTTATATAAATAGGATTTGAAAGCGGTAAAGAGTTCAGGTATCCCTAGAAATAATTAAATATAAAAATAGATAGAATACTATACTAGAATAACTAGGAAATCTTCATTTAAAGCTACCTTTTTAATTAGTACCTTTTAGGTATTTCAGAATACTCTAAAATACTCCTACTTATTTAGTTACTTTTACTCTAGACCTCGAATAGTATCTAAGCTCTTTACCCTATATATAACTTTAACTAAAGACTTTACCCGATAGTAGTATTCATACTAATACTGGCTTATAACTAGTTAAAACAGTAATACAACTACCTATTATTATAGATAATTATACCCCTAATTCTAAACTTTAACCCTATAATAATAGAAGACTTTATAATAATAGTCCATATAGAGAAAACTTTATTAAGACTAATTAAAGCTTAGTGAGTATAGCTAAAAATAACTACTAAAGTTATAAAGTTAAAAATCTTTTTAAACTTCTTAAAAATATAATAAAATAGAATACTTACTTCAAGATATAAAAGCTAAGTATTCTATAATCTATTATTCTTCTATAACCTCTATAAATAAAACTAATTTCTCCTCGAAATCTATATACCTATTTATAAAAAGATAACTATAAAGAAATATAGAAATATCTAGCTATAATTATCATAACTAAAGCTATCTAGTTATACTAGAAATATCTATATCTATATAAGTATTATTCATATATTAGTTATACTTAATTAATATATTAAAGATATTTAGTAATAAAAGTAAGTTAAATATTACTATACTTATATAGAAACTATAAATTAACTTATATTTAGTTACTTTTACTCTATACCTAGAATAGTATCTAAGCTCTTCACCCTATATATAGATTTATCTATAAATTTTACCCGATAACAGTATTCAAGCTAATACTAGCTTATAACTAGTTAAAACGGTAATAAAATTACCTATTATTGTGGATAATTATACCCCTAGTTCTAATATTCAACCTTATAACAATAGAAAACCTCGTAGTAATAGTCGGGGAAAACTTTATTAAAACTAGTTAAGGCTTGATATATATAGCTAAAAGTAATTACTAAGGTCGTAAAATTAAGAACCTTTTTAAACCTCTTAAAAATAGAATAAAATAGAATACCTATTTTGAAATATAAAAGCTAAGCGTTCCGTAATCTATTACTCTTCCATAACTATACCTTCACAATAGAATCGAAATCTCCTCGAAATCTATATAACTACTTATAAAAAAAATAACTATAAGATAGGTATAGAGATATCTAGCTATAACTATTATAACTAAAACTATTAGTATATCAGATTAGGCCTTAATAAGATTATTCTAAATACTATAATTAAAAAATAACCTATAGATATTTAAAAGAAAATTATCTAGCTATCCTATAAACTACTATACTAAACCAATAATATCAGTAACTAGGTATCGATCAGATAATACCCTAATATTAATACTTTACTATAATATTAGTTATTAGATACCTTAGAATATTATAATACTATAATTATAGGAGTTTTAAAAGCTATCTAGCTATATTAGAAGTATCTATATCTATATAAGTATTATTCGTATATTAGCTATACTTAATATATTAAAATTATTTACTAATAAGACCAAGCTAAGTCCCGCTATACTTATATAGAAATCATAGGTTAGCTTATATTAATAGTAGAGAACTTTTATATTAGTAATATAAAGTCTCGTCTTAGGAATAGGTAAGGCTTAATTAATAGGGATATTAAAGTTATAGATATTAAGGTTATAATAAACGTTTAAATAGAGTACTTATAGTTAGTAGTAATTGAATATCTCGAGATATTTGAATTGTATATAGCTATAAAGGCGTAAGGGTATAAAGGTGTGAAGGCGTAAAGTTATCGCGGAAGGAGTTATTAGTTATTTGTTATCGAAAAGGTTGATATGGGGCGGGTATACTAGCTACTATAGCTATGAGGGGTTTAACCCCGGATTAACTAGAAGCTAGCTATAGTAGTTAGTAGGGGGGNGGGGGGGGGGGGGGGGGGGGGGGTAGGAGGGCTAAAGTTATACTTTAGGGGGTAACATGTCTACTAATAGTCGTAGTAGAGAGCGAGCCATCAGCCCCTCCTAAATTAACTTATATTAGTAATAGAAAACTTTTATATTAATAGTATTAAATCTTATCTCAGGGATAAGTAAAACTTAATTAATAGAAATATTAAAGTCGTAGATGTTAAAATTATAATAAATATTGAAAAAGAATACTTATAATTAGTAATAATTAAATATCTCGACATATTTAAATTATATATAATTATAAAAGTATAAAAGTATAAAAGTATAAGGTTATCGCGGAAAGAATTATTAGTTATTTATTATTGAAAAAGTTATTATAAAGTAGGTATACTAGCTACTATAACTATAAAAGGTTTAGTTTTAAATTGACTAGAAACTAGCTATAATAATTAATAGGGGGGGTAGGAAAGCTAAAATTATACTTTAGAAAGTAATATATCTATTAATAATTATAAGAGAAAGTAAACTATTAGCCTTTCCTATACTTCTATTTATAACTATAAAATAATATAAATAATTAACTAGAAAAAGTCTTGGAAATTAAACTTTCTTAAAAGCTTTAAAATATAAATATTATAATTTCTAATCGCGTAAACTATATAGTAACCGCTACCGGTTATCAGCTCTTACTACCTACCATTAATAGCTAGCAACTATGAATAGCTAGTAATAGGTATTACTAGCTAGCTAGTATTAGTATCACGTAACTGCGATCCTTAAAGAGTAACTATAACGGATATAGGCTTATTCTTTCCCTTTATAATATACCTTCCGTATTTATTAGCTATTATATTAATTAACCGTGTCTACTACCTAAGGTTTCCTCTGTAGTTTCTACAGTTCCTCAGAACTAGTAATATCTAGTAGGTAAATGAGGTAAGAGATAATAACTAGGTATAACTACCTTTAAAAGGTCCCAGAGAGGCATATAACTTTAAATAAATCAGAGACCTTCAATATAACCACAATTATATTATTATTTATACATGTTATTACTTAAACTATGATAATACTATTTATAAAATAAAATAAGAGAACTAAGATTTATCCTAAACTAGAATATATAGTTTATTTTACTATTTAAGAATACAGAATAAATATAATTTCAAATCTATTTAGGAATCTATTTAGATATATTTCTATTACTCAAAAATCCTTATTACTTATTACTAATTAATAAATAGTAACATAAGCTAGCTAGTCTAATTATAAGAAAATGATATATATTATAAGAAAACTTAAATCTTAGATATTTCTTTCTCTATCCTACTATTTATCTAGGAATAGAATAGTATTAATAATTATCATTATACTCCTATTAATTAGTATAATATTATCTATGAAATAATAACTTAATATAATATATAATTAGTAATAATTAATATAAGGAAACTATAGAACTATCACTAAATATCCTGGACCTTTTCTAAATAAATTAAGTAACTATAAATATTATAATTCTTAACTAGATATATTCTAATAATAATCTATAGTTATTATAAAGAGCCTTAGGTTTCTTTTTAAAATAAATAGTAATGTTATGATAAGATTAATAGAAACTTATAACTAGAACTTATTAAAGATTAGTAGGGTTTATAATAAACTTTAGTAATATTATTAATTTCGATATAAATACAAGTAGATGTTATATATTTATATCAAATATTTAATATCTTTCAATATATTATCCTAATATTAGTTCCGCGAGAACACTATAGATATTAAATTAATATTAGGGTAATTTAGAAGTAGGGAATTATAGATTATTTAGAAACTTATAACTATTAGTAGTTTATATTTAAAGACTTATATTTAATTCTAATGATATAAAATACTATTATGTCTTACTATATAATTAGTTATTTATATTTATATTAAACTTCCTTCCCGCTTAACGTAGTAGTTTAATGTCTAGCTAGCTTTTACTATTATAGTAAAAGTAGTAGGTTCGAATTCTGCGGCAAGTAAGCGTAACTAGTAGCTATATATCTTCTAATTATATAAACTATATAGTAACCGCTATTAGCTACTAGTACTTACTAATAGCTAGTTAGTATTAGTATTACGTAAGTATAATCCTTAAAGAGTAACTATAACGGATAAACCTATATTTTCCCTATTTATCACCTATGATATTAACTAATTATATTTACTACCTGAGGTTTTCTCTATTTAAATAGTTCCTCAGAACTAGTAATATCTATAAGGTTTAAAAGTACTAGGTATAGTTTCCTTTAAAAAGTTCCCGAGAAGCATATAACTTTAAATAGATCAGAAACCTTTAATACAACTAATATTAAAGTTTCTAGGGGGAATAGTTTTACTATTTAGTAGATAATGTCTAGGTAAACTTTATATATTAATATCACTATAATTACCTAGTTCTATAATACTGGTAATATAGTACTTTAGAATATAATATACTTATCTAGTAGTTTAGTAGTAATATACTAGTAGTTATCTTTTATTTGTATAGTTTCCTCTTGACTCCCTTCTATTTATCTATTATAAATTAGGAATACTAGGGAAACTTTTTCTTTATTCTTATAATTAACTCAGAAAAACTAGAAGATTTATATTATAGGTTTTAGTTCTATTATATTATTTTAGTTTGATTAAGAGAGAATATTAAAGTATTTTATAAACTAATTTGAATAATATTCTAAAATAAACCTAAATTCTAATACAACTTCTATTTATTTAATTAATTATTTTAAAAAGACTCTAGGGTTTATAAAGTATTCTAAAGCTTTATAATTAGAGAAAATAGTAAATAACTCTACTATATTTTATAATTCTACTAATTATACTTTTAAGTATAATACTACTACTAGTAGTTCTTTATTATAAATAGTATAGTTCTATTAAATTAAAGTAAATCTAGCTAAATAATAAATAACTAGTTATAATATACTATCCTTATCTTTCTATAAGAAATGATTATTTCATACTACTTTTAAATAATCTACTTCTACTATTATATATTACTCTAAATCCTATTAAGTTATAACTAGCTCTAAAATAAATATAAACTTAAATACTTCGAATATCTATTAGTATATAATATCCTAGTGAAATAGTATTTGTTTTTTATTAGTTATATAAGATGTTTTATTAAATTAGAAAGATAATTAACTAGGTTATAATAAAAGTTTGTAAAGTTAAGGAAGTTCTAGATACTATAGATATTCTTAGGAATTTCCTATTCTTATATAGGTTTAACTTTTTTGAAATTATAATAGATACCTTTGTTTACTTTAATCATAAAACCTAAATACTTAGTTTACTTTATTAAGAATTTATATTTTTCTAAATCTAAATATAAACTAGTTTCTTATAATTACTTAAAATTTAATTAACTTTATTTTTATAGTTATTCTTTTATTTATTTAGTTACTTTTACTCTATACCTAGAATAGTATCTAAGCTCTTTACTCTATATATAGATTTAAATATAGATTTTACCTAATAATAGTATATATACTAATACTAGCTTATACCTAGTTAAAATAGTAATGAAATCACTTGTTATTATAGATAATTATACCCCTACTTCTAATATTTAACCCTATAATAATAGAAGACTTTATAGTAATAGTCGGGGAGAGCTTTTTCGAGACTAGTTAGGATTTAACGTATATAGCTAAAAGTAACTATTAAGGTTATAAGGTTATAAAGTCGAGAACTTTTCTAAACTTCTTAAAAATAGAATAAAATAGAGTACTAAGAGCTAGGTGTTCTATAATCTATTTTTCTTCTATAACGTTTATAATAGAACTGAAATTTCCTCGAAATCTATATAACTACCTATAAAAAGATAATTATAAGATAAAGATAGAGAAATCTAACTATAATTATTATAACTAAAACTATTAGTATATTAGACTAGGTTTTAATGAAATTATTCTAAATACTATAATCGAAAAATAACTTCTAGATATTCAAAAGAAAATTATCTAACTATCCTATAAGCTACTATATTAAGCTAATAATATTAGTAACTAAGTATTAATTAAATAATACCCTAATATTAATACTTTATTATAATATTAGTTATTAGATATTTTAGAGTATTATAATACTATAATTATAGGGGTTTTAAAGGTTATCTAGCTATACTAGAAATATCCGTGTTGGTTTGAAAACTATCTAGCTATATTAGAAGTATCCGCGTTTATATAAGTATTATTTATATATTAGCTATATTTAATATATTAAAATTGTTTATTAATAAGAGTAAACTAAGTCTTACTATACCTCTATAGAAAGTATAAGTTAGCTTATTTTAGTAGTAGAAAACCTTTATATTAGTAGTATAAAGTCTCGTCCTAGGGGTAGGTAAAGTTTAGTGAATAAGGATATTAAGATTATAGATATTAAGGTTATAATAAATATTCGAATAGAGTACCTATAGTTAGTAATAATTAAATATCTCAAGACATTCGAATTATATATTAATAGCTATAAGGGTATAAGGGTGTAAGGTTATTATGGAAGGAGTTATTGGTTATTTATTGTTAAAAAGGTTAATATAAGGTAGGTATATTAGTTACTATAGCTACGAGGGGTTCGGCTTTAGATCAACTAGGGACTAGCTATAGTAATTAGTAAGGGGGTAAGGAAGGCTAAAGTTATACTTCAGGGGGTAATATGTCTACTAATAGTCGTAGTAGAGAGCGAGCTATCGGCCCCTCCTATTCTTTAATTTATAAGTATAAATAAAAAATTTATTTCAATAGGCTATAAAAAGGTTATTGAACATACTTTGAAGTATATACTTGATATAGTATTAGAATATTATAAGTATACTTATTAACTTGGAAGAAATAATAAATTATTTAAAAAAGTTGAAGTAAGTCTACAATGTAGTTTTATATTTTTCTCTCTATATAATATAGATCTTATAGAAAACTATATAAATATAAATATTTATAAATTATATTATTTTAGATAATAAATATAATATCTCTTTAATTAATAGTAGGGGGTAATAGTTATAAGTATTAATAGTATTAAAAATATAATAATCTATATAAAACTACTATTCCCTCTTAAGTTTCTTGATAAAAGAAATATGTATTTTAATAATAGATAAGCTAGCCCAAACTTAACCTTAATCTATTAAGTCTATTATTTAGTATTAGAATTTAAGGAAATATTTCTTTTAGTATATTATAAAGTAATTCTTATAATATATCTAGTTCTGTTCTATTTAAATATTTCTTTTAGGTGAATATCATATTTAAAAACCCCTAATGAAATAAGAAAGTAGAAGCTTTATCCTTATTAAATGAATTTATAAAAGAAGTATAAATAGTTAGTAAAGTGAATATTAGTGACTTTAAAATTATAAGTAATATAAGTATTAAAGGTAAATTAATCTATACTAAATTAGTTATTAATTACTTATATCCCCCTTTTCTTAAACTAGAAAATATTATAACTAGTAACTTAATAGGGTTTATAAATTTATCTATATACGATCCTTAGGTCTATTACTAACTATCTGGATATTTAAGCTATTTATTATATCTATCTATATCTTATTCTTTATAAACTTTAAAATAACCTATTGATACTATAACTATAACTTCCTAAAAATAATTTAGTATACTATTACTAAGACTATATAGAATAAAACTTTAAATCTTTACTTATTAAAATTATTTTATATCTTAACTCTTTTAGTAATATAAGTCTCCTAGTTAATACTTAGAATAAGACTTAACTAGTATAATTATAGTAATATAATTAACATAAAGCTTTACTATTTTATAAACTCCTTACTAACTATTCTATGATAATTGTAATTACTATGAATTTAAATAGAAATAAAAGATTTATTATTCATTAATATAGAAATCAAGAAAAAAAGTTTATTTATTTATTTCTATATTTCTCTAGTTTTATTTATAACTATATTACTATTATTAATATATATACTAGTCTATCTTCTAAGGAATCTCTTCCAAGAAACTAGGTTTTTTCCTTATTATTTATAATCCTTTTATCTCACTATAAAACTTAAATATTAGTATCTGAAGTTACTAGTAGGCGGGTAGGTTATAGTTTATATTTTATAATAAAATAGTTTTTAGTACTATAATATATATAAGTACTAACCTATATATATACCTGGATAACCGTAGAGTCTACCTAATAGGTTTTATATACTTTAGTAGAAAGAGCTAACTAGGGTTTACTAGTTATAGTAGTATGCCTATTTAACCCCCTGTAGTATT
>RYZW01000809.1:5705-23668 GCA_004367215.1 Colletotrichum trifolii | reverse complement strand
GTATTGTAACTAGTATTTACTAGGGTATTCATAGTATAGTGTTTATTTATTTCTGTCTTAATAGTAGCTAATTACCTCCTACTTTGTTATTTCTACTATTTCTTCTATTCTTAAGACTCCGCTTTTATAGGTTCTAATATTTAATTTTGTATTAGAGTTACCTTTTTCCTATATTTCCCTTTTTATTAAAAGAGGAACTAGTATTATTTTCTGAGTTTTTAGTTTCTAGGGTTTTATTTTAGTAACTCTTAGTTTTTTCTTCTTTTCCTTTATTATATTAGTATTAGTATAATTCTTAGTAATATAACCTCTTTTATAGTAGTTATAATACTTATATATATCCCTCTATAATAGGGAAACTTTTTTAGTAAAACTTGTAGAACTAGAAGACTTATAGTAGTAGTATTATTTATATATAGCTTTGATTATTATTATTTCTCTATCCTAACTTTGTAATATGAAAGTATAAATAGCTAAAGTCTACTAAATTAGTAGTATTTTTATATATTTTACTTTCTAAGTAATATGTTATATTTTTAAGAGTTATTAATTATAAGTAATAAGAAGTTCAATTATAATAAAGAGTTCTTCTAAATAGGGGATTAGTATTATTAGTATAATTTCTAGTCAAGAAATCTAGATTATATTAGACTAGCTATAATCTCTAGTATTTATAAGAATTCTCTTAAGTTGTAAGAAAAGAGTAATAAGTCTTTTAGTATTATTCTCATAGAAGGATTATGATTAAATAAAGGTTTAGAACTAGATACTAGAATCTAGGTAAATATAATTTAAATAAATTATAAACTTTCAAGGATTCAGTTTCTTCCTAGTTTTCTAGTTATAAAGAAGGTTTCTATTATTTACTAGATTTTAAGGTTCGAGTAAGAATAAACTAAATACTATTTATATTCATTTGTTTTAAAGAAATCCTTATTAATCTTTAACATTCTTTTTATCTTGTAAATTCAGGTATTGTATTCTTTTCTTTTAGTTAAGAGTTTATGAGGAAAGGAGAAGGGTTCTTTTTAAGGGATAAAGATTATATAAATAGATTCTAGGGAAATAGTAATAGTAGTATTGAAAGAAAATTCTAATTCTTTTACTCCTAATTTAGTAATTAATACTATAATTTTCTTATAACGCAAACTAATAGCTATACTTAAATATTATAATAATAACTTTTCTATAGTAGTACTAACTATAGGGGTTTTTTAGGGGATATTAGTTCTTTCTATTTTATAATAATAATTAGTTTTAGTATTTAGTTATAAATCTTTATTAGGAGCTATATTTTATTAATAGTATCTCAGGGATTATAACTAGTAAAAAGTAGTATTTTATCCTAGTTTTTCTATTTAATAAAGAATGATATTTAATTTAATATTTCGTTTATTCAAGAATAGTATTGTACTAGATACTACTTTCTTTTAACTAGTAAGGAGGTATATTCAATTTAATATTACTTTTATAGGAGATAAATCTAAGTTCTAAATATATAAAGAACTAGGTTTAGGTTATAATTTAGTTAAAAAGAGTATTAATATTATTTATTTAGAATTAAAGAGTAAAAGAGAAGTTCTCGTAAAAAGTATAAAGAGTTTACTTAAAAGTAATATTGGGAGCTTATTAGTAGTTCATTAGTACTTAGTCTTTTAGGTATAGTTATTAGGATTTAAATAGAACTAGAGTTAGCTAGCTAGGTATAACTTATAATAGTATTCTATAATCTATTACCTTTCTATAACTATACTTTTATAATAAAACTAAAGTTTCTTTGAAATCTATATAGCCATTTATAAAAAGATAATTATGGAAGAAATAGAGAAATACCTAGTTATAACTATTATAAGTAAAACTATTAGTATATTAGACTAGGCTTCAATTAAATTATTCTAAATACTATAATTAATAAATAACCTAGAAATATTAAAAAGAAAATTATTTAATTATCCTATAAATCACTATACTAAGCTAATAATATTAGAGACCAGGTATTAATGAAATAATACCCTAGTATTAATACCTTACTATAATACTAGTTACGTGATACTTTCAAGTATTATAATAATATAGTTATTAATGTCCTAAAAACTATATAGCTATACTAGAAATATCTATATTTATATTTATTTACTTTTGCTCTATACCTAGAATAGTATTAAAACTCTTTACCTTATAGATAGACTTAATTATAAATTTTACCTAATAATAGCATTTATACTAATACTAGCCTATAACTAGTTAAAATAGTAGTAATATTACCTATTCTTATAGATTGTTATACTTCTAGTTCTAATATTTAACCCTATAGTAATAGAAAACCTTATAGTAATAATCTATATGAGAAGAGTTTTATTAAGGCTAAAGTTTAATATATATAACTAGAGGTAACTACTAAGGTTATAGGGTTAAGAACTTTTGTAAACTTCTTAAAAATAGTATGAAATAGAATACTTACTTCGAAATATAAAAGCTAGGTATTCTATAATTTACTATGTTTCTATATTTTTTACAATAGAACTAAAATCTCCTCAACATCTACATAACTATCTATAAAAGGATAATTATAAAATAGGTATATAGATATCTAAGTATAACTATTATAACTAAAACTATTACTATATTAAACTAAGCTTTATTAAATTTATTTTAAATATTATAATTAATAAATAACTTATAGATATTTAAATGAAACTAATCTAGTTATCCTATACACTATTATACTAAACTAATCATCTTAGAAATTAGGTATTAATTAGATAATACTTTAATATTAATATTGTACTATAATACTAGTTACTAGATACCTTAGAATTTTGAAATAATATAATTATAGGGGTTTTAAAAACTATCTAGCTATACTAGAAGTATCTATATCTATATAAGTATTATTTATAAATTAGCTATACTTAATTAATATATTAAAATCATTTACTAATAAAAATNGAATAAGCTAAGTCCTATTATACTTATATAGAGATTATAAGTTAGTTTATATTCATAACAGAGAACCTTCATATTAGTAGTATAAAATCTCGTCTTAGGAATAAGAAGGATTTAGTTTATAATAGAAATATTAAAGTTATAAATGTTATAACTATAATTAATATTCGAATAGGATACTTACAGTTAGTAGTAATTAAATATCTTAAGATATTTAAATCATATATAGTTATAAAATATAAAAGTATAAGGGTATATGTTAAACTAATACTAAAGTACTAGTAAAGATCTCAGGGAATAATGTAACTATTAACTATAGAAGAATAAGGAGTTTAAAGTAATATCTGAAAATAGTACTAGTATTAGTTGAAATAGTAATAATAATAAGAAGTTCGGATTCTATAGAAGTCGGGAATTTTACTATCTATATAACTAAAATAGAGTTTATTTTTAGAAAGGTTAACTTTATATTATATAGAATATTTAGAGCTCCGAAATATATAGATTACTAAAACCTTCAATATTAAATATTCTAGTTTTAAAGTTTAACTAATTTAGGATATAATTAATATAAGTTATAAAACTTAAACTCTAAAACCTAGTTTTCTAGACTAATTAGAAAATATAGGATTATAGAAGTATTAGAGATTACTTAAGTTTTTTAAAACTTTTTATATAGAAAAAAAGAATATAGAGTTAATAATAGATTAAGCTATAATTCTAAATAGAGTAATAAGTTTAGCTATAATTCTAATATCCCCTTACAAAGTATATAAAACATATTATTTTTTAATAGCTTAGAAAGGTTAAAAATAATAAAAAATCTAGAAACTATATAGGAAACAACTAGAGAAATGTTTGATTAGAGAAACCTAAAACTTTCGAGGAAGTTTGAAAGAAAAGATCAAAATTATTAGAGGCTAGCTACGAGAGGTACTTTAGTAGTACCTTAATAGTATTATAATAAATTTGAAAAATTTATATTAAAGGTGAAAACTCTTTACTAAACTATAGGGGTAGTAGTTATATAGAGCTTTAATAGTAATATCCTATATAAGCCTTAAGGCTTAGGTTTATAATATACCCCCTACTACCCCTCTATTCTATTACTATAGTAATATATAATATCTATAGCTTTATAATATAACTATAACCCCTAACTACCTAAACTAGCCTAACTAGTAAGAAAATCCGTCTAAAATACTTTCCTTAAATACTATTAATATTAGATAGTCCTACTAATAAGAAAATTTAGTACTTATCGATATTAGATAATCCTACTAATAAAGAAATTCGTACTATATTTACTTTAGGTAATCTGATATTATACTCCTTTTTCTATTTATTTATAAAAAGCTCCTTTTTTCCCTTCTATATATAGCCTTATTTTCTTTCTTCTAGCTTTATATAATTCCTATCTTATACTTATTCTAGTACTACTAAATTACTACCTTTTTACCTTTTTTCCCCTTTTCACGTTTTATTTATTACTATATTAATTACTATTACTACTAAATCTAGCCCCCCTAATAATAACCTTTCCTACTACTATACCCCCTCTAAACTTATTACTTATACCTATAATAACTATATTATTAAAAGTAATTCTAATAATAATAACAACTAACCCCTTATAATAGTTATTAATACTTACCTCAATTATTATTTAAAGTAAAATAGGAGTAGTATTACTTACTCCTATAAGTAGGGTCGTGGCTATTCTTACTATAAGTACTTATAAATAAAAAGTAAATATAAATAAAAATCTTATTTCTTTACTATAAATGCTAAATTACGTATTACTAGCTACTAAGTTGATTATCTAGTTAAAAATAATAAGTATCTTATCCCCCCTATTATTACTACTTCTAGGGAAAAAGATATAATTATATTTCGTTATATTACTATTTTATTACTTAAGTTCTCTACTATAATCTAGTACTATAATAACTACTTCTATTATATTGAATAGGAAGCCCCTACTTATATCGCTACTATACTTACTACTTTTACTTCCTATACTAAAAATACTCTTACCTTTATTTCTACTTTTACCCCTAAAAAAGTTATTACTAATTTTAGTAGTATTATATAAATAATAATAAATTCCCCCTTTTCTCTTTCCCTATTTTTATTATACTAAATTCTTTATAGTAAAATACTATAATATATTCTAGTACTAGTACTATACTTTACTAATATTATAGCTATATCCTTAGCTTTATTAAAACTAACTTACCTATCTATTACTATTATATTATTACTCCCCTAGTTTAATACTAATAATACTTTACTTATAAATAAATACTTCTTAATAATATCTTTAATAATAAAGAAGAAGAGGAGGAAGATAATAATAATATAGAGGAGGAATTCCAGGGTAATAAGGAGATATGGGATAATACTAATCTATTTACCTTATTTAGTTATTTAATACTCTAAAGGTAAGTCTAGTAAGTAGTTATATATACTTTTTAGGGGTTATTATATTACTTGATTTATAGTTTATATAACTTTTTATTATTAGTAAATTAATATTAAACTATTATTCTCTCTAATATCTTTATACTATAACTTGAATTATATTATAATTTTATTATTAACAAAACNAAGTTCCCTAAAAGTTCCTATATAAAAGTATTATAACCTTTCTATTTAACTAATATATTATAGTTTTATCCTTATCTAGGTATATTCTTTATTACTAATATCTCTTTAATATTATACTTTTTATAGGTTTCACTATTTTCTCTAGCTAGAACTAGAATAAGATTAAATCATATATCTATATACTATTATAATAGTAATAAGCTATTTTCCACCTATTTAATAAAATTAACGTGAAATATTAGGTAAATACTTATAGGGATATCTAAAGTAATATTTAATAGGTTTAGTATATTGATAACTTTAGATTTAGATAATACTTAGTTAAGTTTCTTATTTAGCTAACTTATTTTAATATAGTATCTCCTATATAGAACTTCTTAATTACTTATTATATCCTATTTATATTTATTTTATTATACTACTATATATATACTATTACTACTTAGACTATAGTAATACTTTCTTTAAAGTAAAATAGGAAAACTAAAACCTATCCTAAACTAGAATATATAGATTACTCTATTATTTTAGAATATAAAATAGGTATAATATTAAAATTATTTAAAAGTTTATTTGAGCTTATTTTATTATTAAAAAGTCCCTATTATTCAATACTAACTAATAAATAGTAATATAAGCTAGCTAGTTTAGTTATAAGAAAGTAATATATATTTTTAAGAAACTTTAAATCTTAAGTATTACTCTCTTTATCTTACTATCTATATAAGGATAGAATAAAGTTAATAAAAATTACTATATCCTTATTAACTAGTATAATATTATCTAGAAATTACTAACTTAATCTAATCTATAGTTAGTAATAATTAATATAAAAAAACTATAGAACTACTACTAAATATCCTACAACTTCTCTATATAAGTTTTAGTAATTATAATTATGATAGTTTCTAATTAGATATATTTCGATAATTAATCTATAATTACTATAAGGAATCTTAAGTTACTATTTATAATAACTAGTAATTCTATTATAGAATTAATAGAAATCTATAACTAGAACTTATTAGGAATTAAGAAAAGCTATAGGAAACCTTAGTAGTATTACTATTATTTATATAAATATTAGTAAATATTATATATTTATATGAAATATTTAATTTCCTTTAATATATTATCCTAATACTAGTTTTATAAAAATACTATAAATATCAAATTATTATTAAAATAGCTTAGGACTAGGGGATTATAGACTATTTAGAAGATTACTATTATTAGTAACTTATACTTAGAAACTTAAACCTAGCTTTAGTAGAATAGAATACTATTACTTCTTACTATATAATTAGCTATTTATATTTATATTAAAACTTCTAGAGGGAATATCTTTACTACTCAATAAATAGTATTTAGTTAAACTTAATATACTAGTATTACTATAATTATTTATTTCTATAATAATAATAATATAGTATTTTAGAATATAATATACTTTTCTAGTAGTTTATTAGTAGTATATGAGTAGTTATTCCCTATTACTATAACCTTCTCCTAGCCCCCCTCTATCTATATATTATAAATTAAAAATACTAAAGAAGTCTTATCCTTATCCTTATAAGTAACTTAGAAAAACTAGAAGATTTATTTTATAGGTTTTAGTTTTATTATATCACTTTAGCCCTATTAAGAAAGAATATTAAGGTACTTAGTAAGGTAACTTAGGTAGTATCTTAAAATAAAACTAAATTCTAATAAAGATTGTACTTATTTTACTTATTATTCTAAAATAAGTTTTAAGCTTATAAAGTATTCTAAGGTTTTATAGTTAGAGAGAATAGTAAATAGTTCTATTATATTTTATAACTCTATTAATTATACTTTTAAACATAATACTACTATTAGTAGTTTTTTATTATTAATAGTATAGTTCTACTAAGCTAGTATAAGTTTAGCTAAATAATAGGTAACTAGTTATAATATATTATCCCTATTTTCTTATATAAAATAACTATATAATACTATTCCTAAATAATCTATTTTTACTACTATATACTACTCTAAATCCTATTAAGCTATAACTAGCTCTAAGATAAATATAAATTTAAACCTTTTAAATACTTACTAGTATATAGTATCCTAGTAAAATAGTACCCTTTTCTATATTAGCTATATAAAAAGTTTTATTAGGCTAGAGAAATAGTTAATTAAGTTATAGTAGAAGTTTATAAATCCGAGGAAGTTTTAGATGTTATAAATATTCTTAGGAATTTCTTATTCCTAAATAGTTTCAGTTTTTTAGGATTATAGTAGATATTTTTCTTTACTTTAATAATAAAACTTAAATGTCTTCTCTATTTTACTAAGAATTCTTATTTCTCTAAACTTAAATATGAACTAGCCTTTTATAGTTATTCAAAAACTTACTTAATTTTATCTTTATAGTTATATTTTAATTTATAATTATAAATAAAGATATTATCTAAGTAAACCATAATAAAGTTATTAAGAATACCTTAGAGTATACTATTAATATAGTATTAGAATATTATAGGTATACTTATTAGTTTAAAAGGGGTAATAAGCTATTTAAATATAAAGATATACCTTATAGCCGATACAGAGAACTAGGATAGCTAGGATCGGATTACTATATATATATAGATTACGTGATATAGTAGCTTTAGGTTATTATAGGATAAAAGCCCTCTTATAGCTACTACTAGTTAGCCNATCACGTAATATAGTAGCCTCAGGCTACTATAGGATAAAAGCCCTCTTATAGCTACTACTAGTTAGCCTACTAAGTTAAAGTCTTATAACTTATAGAGACCTACTTTTATTTTTACTCTTTCTTTTACTAGGTTTTTAGCTAATACTTTTATAATTCTTTAACTTCTACTTCCTAGAGGGGCAAGGCTAGGATTTCAGTAATAGCTCTATTATAACAAATAATCGCTAAATATATAGTACTAGTAGTACTAGAAATTATAGTCGCTGAATACTTGGCGGAAAACTCTGCTGAAATTTCTGCTAAATATATAATAACTATATCGCCTAGATATATAGCGACCCCTATACTACCTGAACCTCAAATAGTAACTATATTACCTAAATATATAGTAACTATAGTACTTATATACTTCCTTGAATAATAGTCTTCTTTTATAGAGATAATATCAGCTTAGCTTTCTAGCACTGAATACTTAGTAGCTACCCCTATACTATTAGTTTACAAAACAACTACCGTTAACTATAGGGAACACTCTAGGCCTCCTAGTTACTTTTATCGCTTTTTCTAAGAAAGTACTACTTTATATAAAATTGAGGATTAGTTAATAGCGATTTCAGATACCTATATATTATAGCTATAAAACTCTAAAGCCTAAAAGATTTAATAGGTTATAACGAAACTTTCCTATACTCTCTAGATATAATAGTATAACAACTACTATACCTTATATAACCCTATATAAGCTGATTTTATAGCATTTACTTACTATTTATTAACCGACCCTATATTTTAAGAACTACGTTTCTATAGTATACTTTATACGTTTTAATATAAGGGTTAGTCCCTACTGAAGTTTTACGCCGAATAGTTAGCTATTTATAGGGCCCTAGGTACTTTTATAGAGATATCGAGGCTTTATATTTTCGCGTTCTTCTATTACCTTAAAGCTAGACTTTAGTAGTACTTATAGTATTAGAAGTTTGATAATTAGGTACCTAGGGTAGTAGCTCTAGTAGCTGAATACTTCTGGGAAACTTTTCAGGAACTTTAAAATATGTCTATTAGTAGTATTAGGAATACTACTACTAAGGGGTTAGCGACTGAATATCATGGGGAGCTTAAAGGCTTCCTGGTAAAAAGGTTATACTTTAAAAAACGCCTCTTATGCGAGGTATGTAGTAAGTTAGGCTATACTATAACTACTTATTACTATAATAAATTCTATGTATTTTACTAGAAACTAGGCTATTTTATAAGGGTTTGCCGCAAATGCCTTATTAAAAGCTTGAAGAATCCCTAGAGTTATATAGAACCTAGAGTTATATAGTATAGTAAAAGTACTTTATAAGGGTTTACTATAAGTATTTCGCTAAAGGTTTAAGAAATCCCTAGAACTATATAAAGCCTAGGGCTATATAGCGAAGAGGGCTTAGAAAAGCCTATTAGCGAATATATACCGATACCTCAGTGGTCTAATTATATTGCATGTAATTAGGGGGAAAAATCTGGTATGTATTATGTATAACTAAATATAGCTAAGTATAATGCGCGTAGTCCTATTTCGTCTAGTTAAAGTAAGGTAAAGCTTATAAAAATAATACTACAACTAAAGGTTCTTCTAGCGAAAACTCTACTACTCAAACGTGTTGTTCCTAATATACCCCTCTAGCCTTAAGGGTTTTACTTATAAGCTAGCTTTTTAAATAATACTATTAATACTCTATTTATATCTTATAAGAAACCTTCTAAATAACCCTATTACTTTTATTAAACCTCTACCCTTATAATAAGAAGAATAGTATTATTTTCAGGTTATTTAGGTATTTTTTATTTACTAGGGGGGCACCTTAAGTATAGAGCTTCTAGTACCCCTAATATCTCGAAGTTTCTCTTCTTACTATAACTTTAAATGTCTTAACTAATCTATTATATTAATTTAAATAATAAAAGTATTAAATTAGCAACTTGAGAGACTTTATAAAGCTATTCGCTATAAGGTCTCTTGAAAGTATATATTCAATCTTGAAGTACTTTTATTGAGCTTCTTAATATAACTAGTAATTATAGATATCTATATACTTTAACTTTATATATAATTAAAACATTTTAGCTATTATAAGATATATTATTTACTATATATTATACTAGATTTAGATAGTTAAGTAAAGCTTATATACTTTACTTTTACTAAATATATTCGTCATAAGGTTTACTCGAAATATAGTAATAAAGTAACTAGTAAAAATAGCTTTTCAAGTAGCCTAAAATAGTACTAAAAGCTTTATTTTAGTTATTAAAGTAGTAATAGTATTTTATTTATTAGCTTACTATACTATTAGGTTTCTAAAGAGATATATAGTATATACTTAAAAGTTCTTTTAATTATTACTATTATCCGCGAAGCTAGTATTTATAGTAATAACGAGGCTATTAAATAAATCGCTAGCTTTATAGCTAAACTTAAGGTAGAGGTTTTTTATCTCGTTAAAGTATTATATTATTCGTTTAGCTTTAATATAGTAGTTATTTAAAGGGTTTTAGTTGAAGCGTAATAATTAGCTTACTATATAGGTAATATCTAGTCTTATTATAATAGTAATCTAATTAATAAAACTAATATCTTATTAGTAATACTTAATCTCTATATAAGAAGCTTAATTATATCATAGGAAAAGTTTATTAGGTTTTAGAAAAGTTTCAAATTACTTAATATGTTATATATACTTTATAAGGTACTTAAGGAACTTTTTAATATATACTACTTATAAGAGCTATAGTTATTATATTACTTAATCTTTAATAACTTTAATACTAAAAAACTACTATAAGTTTTTATTTCCCTCGAAATAATATTTTATTTAGAAGTTTACTAATAATATAAATACTTTAGATATATTTTTCGAGGGGAAAGAGAATATATAATTATTAATATAGAAGAAAAAGATAATATACTTCTTAAGCTAGTAATAAAGTTCTACTATAATAAGTTTAAAACTAAAATACTTAAAACCTACTTCTAAATAGTATTACTAGAAGAAAGGGGATCTCTAAAAATTATATAATATTTTATTTTAGTAGTAGATCTTGTTTTTTATTTAATAACCTAGTAGTATTTCTATATAAACAATTTCGTCAAATATTACATATACGAATATATTAACTATATTATATTAGAATAGTTCGAGATTAAAGTAATTAGTAATTACTATAAAGGTTTAAAATAATATACCTATTAGAGTTACTATATAAGTTTCGTAGTTATCTCGTAGTTATTAATCTCTATAAATAATAAAGTAAGCCTTAATTTTTAAGAAGTACTTATACTTATTAAGCTTATAAGTATAAACCTAGTAATACCTTAAAATTTTCAAACCTCTTATAAAAGCTTTATTAACTTTATTCTAGGAGCGAGATTCAATATAACTCTTAAAATAAGTTTTTTTAGCTACTATTATCATGTTAGTATATAGATAAGTAAATATTACTAAGTAAAATATAAATAATAGTCATAGCTTCTACTATAAGATTCCTGGAATAAAAGCCTCTATTCCCCTATAGTTTAAGTATTTTCTAATATCTAATTTATTCTATAGTTAAAGTTTATTATTAAAAGTCCTAATATTTATATCTTGGAATCCTTAAAAAAGTTAAACTTCTAGGACCCCTTCTAGTTAACTATTTACATAACTCTATAGCTATAAGTAGGAGTATCTTAGAATATTTTAAAATAACTAAAACATACTAGCTAAAAAAGCAGCTTTAAATAAAAACCTCTCTACTATAATATAATATCTTATCTATCTTTTATATTTAACTTTCTCTAGTAATATTTAAACTCTTTACCCCCTATAGTCTTATCTATATAAATAGAATTATAAAAAAATATAATAAATAACTCTAGAGGATTTATTAATATAAACTTTATAGTTTTAAATACCTTATAAGGTTTAGGGGTAACTACTATATAGATATAAAACCTCGAACTATTATAGCTACTTCTTATTATATTAATTACCTTATTAAGCTTTTCGCTTAAGCTTAAATAAATAACTAAGCTAACTTCAAATAACTCTACTATAATTATTTACTTTTATAATTAATAAATGACTTTATCGGAATTAAATTATTTAAAATAATCTTATAGAAAAGTTAGATTTTTTTCAAAGAAGAGTATTTTATTAAAAGAGATATTATGAGTTATAATAATCTTGTTTTAGAACGGGTTCTATACTTAATACTAGTTAGTTAAAGTATAACTAACTAAAAAGCTAATAAAAGTATACCTCTCGAGGTATACTAGCTAGTTATATTTCAACTTTATATCTATAGTTAAAACAAAATATTTATAATTATAAATATAAAAGTAGGTTAAGTCTAACCTCGTAGTATTATCTTTTTAAGTAGTTTTATAAAACTTCTAATATAGTATTTACTAGCCTAAAAAGTATATTAGTATTTAATTATAAAGAAATACTATAACCTATAGAGCTTTAGGCTAGAGATTATAAAGTAGTTTACTACTATACTTCATAGCTCTTATATAAGCCTTAATAATAGCTCTAATATATTTAGTACCCCTATTTTAGCCTTAGGTATATAGAGTAGATAGTTTAAAGTATATACCTCGAGAAGTAAAGTTTAACTTTAACTTCTTATACCTAGGGACCTCGTTATTATATTTAAAAACCTTAATATTAATACTATACTAATACTTAAGGAATACTATAAAACTCTCGAATACTCCTATAATAATAACTCTAGTATAATTAATAAGATAGAAATCTTAAGAGTAATTAGTAGCTTAGTCTATAAATATTAAAGTAGAAATATAGCTATTATAGCTTTAGTAATAGGGGTAAAAGTTGAAAGTAATATATGCCCTAGGGGTAGTATATAAAGTATTCTTATATTCTACGTAGTAAATCTTTCGTTTAGCTTTACTAGTACTATATACCTCATACGCCCCCTAAATAAGCTAGTATTCGTTATACTTTAAACGGCTATTAGTAATCCAAACGCCTCGTATAGTAGTAATCAAGTAGTTTGGAAGCTTTCTACTAGAATACCCTAAATACTAATACTAGAGCTATTTATTACCTTTTAGGGGTTTTTAAATAGTATCTATAGTATAATACTAGTACTAGTGATATCTAGGAGAAGGCTTATACTATACTACTTATACGGCTAAAGTAGTTAATCTCTTATAAAATATATAATATTTAAAAACTTACTAGCTATATTAAATATTAACTATTATAATTTCTAAGTAATTATTCCTCTATAGTTAAGATAAGTAGTTTAGCTTAGTATCCTACTAGTAGCTTTATTTTTATAATTATTAAAAAGAGATAAGGTTTATTACTAGAGTAGTAAAAAGGGTAATATTATAGAAATATAATTTAACTTCTTTATTTTCTATACTCTAAATAAATATCTCGGTATTTCTATAGCCCTTAATTAGTATAGGTTTTATATTATACTAAATATAATCTCCTACTAGAGCTTTTTGAAGTATTATAAAGTATTCTATATCGTAGAAGATATAAACTAAAATACCTGAATTAACGATAAAAGAGTTTTAGAGGGGGTATTATTGAAGCCCCTCTTTATAGTATATTTATTATATTATATTATAGCTAACTTAGCTAGAAGGCTAGCTATATAGTTACTATTATCTAAAGCTTTAAATTCTTTTTAAAAAGTCTAAGTCCGAGGCTAATAATTACTTAATCTTCTCTTTAGTTAAAACGTTTAATACTTAGCTTATATAGGCTAACTAAGGATATATATAGTAATAGTATACTAAAGAGTAGCTTAAGCTATACTTTAGAGAATATAGAAGCTTATTAGAGTTCTAGAAATATTTCTTGTTATTATAAGTATTTAAAGTAGGTATAAAGGTTTCTATTAAGATATTAAAAATACTATAGCTTATTTTACTATACTAGAGAAACTTAGGGAAATATGAAATAGCTTTTATAATAGCTAAGATAACTTTATTTAGAAGTATTAAGTCTAAATAGCTATAAATTATAAATATATAGTTTTAAGTATAAGTTTTAATAGGTAAGTAAGCTAGCGAGATTATAAGATTATAAACCTTTAATACTTCAGTAATAAATAGAGTATAGTTAACTATTTAAGTTTTATATATAGTATTTTACTATTTCTAAAACTATATTTTAGTTATTATTTTTATAGTAAAGTATTTGCGAAAAGCTAAGCTTAGGCTATAATTTAGCTATAGGGAACGTAAATACTATTTATTTAGAACTAAGGAGTAAAAAAGAAGTTCTCGCGAAAAGTATTAAAAGTCTACTTAAAAGTAATACTAGGGGCTTACTAGTAGCCTATTAATATTTAATTTCTTAGGTATAATTATTAAAACTTAAATAGAACTAGAGTTAACTAGTTAAGTATAGCTTATAATATTACCCCTTTCTTTACTAGTAGTATACTAAAGCTACCTTATTAGGGTTTCTATTATAGTTATTAATTAGCTTTAAATATACTTTATATTAATCTAATACCTCTATCTCTTATATTATATCTACTACTTCTTATATAGTATCTATAAATCCTTTCTATTTAATAAAGGTTTATTATTACTACTTTCTACCTACTTAATACTATTTTATTACTAATATATCTTTAATTTCTTACTCTATTTTACTATTATTATTAACTATAAGTAATAGTTATAAGTTAGTAATTTCTTAGCTAAATAAAAGGTTACTAGTTATTTTCTAGAGTAGATTAATATAAAACTTAAAGTAAATTATCCCTAGTATATTTAACTTAATAATATATAGTATAATAACCCTTATAACTTTATATTTATAATATAACTAGTCTAGCTTCTTACTTAGCTATAGTAACTTATAATTCGAAATATTTAACTATATTTTATTACCTACTTAATACTTATCTATAGGGTACTAATACTTATTAGCTAAAGCTTCACTTTACTACTAGGCTACTATAATCTCAGCTTAGATAAATCCTATAATATCCTTTATCTTTTTAACTAATAGCTAAGTAATAGTTTCCCTCTTAGATATTACTCTTCTTATATTTTTAATAGTAAGTATAGGATTAATATAGTAATTATATCTTATAAAGAATAATATAGCCTTAATACTTAAGGTATACTTATTCTATAAAATAAGCTATATAGTAAGTAATAGGTCCCCCTAGTTATCCTAGGACTAGTATATATAGGTTTATAGTATAGCTTAAATCTCCTAATTCTAGTATTTTATTTTTCTATTAATTTAAAAGTAATAATTAGTATTAAGTAATTATATAACCCCTATTAAATAGTAAAACTCCCTCTAAAACTTACTTACCTAGTTTAAATTATAATTACTGATAATAAATTATAGTATCCTATAAAACTTATAGTAGTAGTTAAGGAACTACTAAGTATATACTTTAACTTCTATAGTATCTATCTCTTCAAGTATTACTAATTTACTAAGTTTATTAATAATAATTTAAAAGTATTAGCTACCCCTTTTTCTAATTAATAGGAGATTAGTAATAAAATCTATTAATAAATTAGAATATAACTAGTTAAGTACTAGGAAGGGTTTTAAAAACCCCTTTTTTACTTATTTCTAGATATATATACCCCTATAGATATTATAGTTCTATATAAATCTCCTTATAGTCTATAACTAGCTTAGTTAGAAGAACTTTCTACTTATAATCTCGAGTATACTATTCTTCCCTAAATAACTAATAGTAGTAGAGTTATATAATTTTTAAATTAACTTTATCCTTAGCTCGTTAAAAGGGTTCTCTTTATTATTACTTCTAAATACTTATATCTTCCCTTAAAATATTAAGTATTTAAAATTAGAAATCTAAATTTTTAAATATAAATTAGGGGAAAAGCTATATTCCCCTTACTAGATAGCTATTTTAGTTCTTTAGAATATTATATCTTTTTCTACTATATAAATTTAGAATTCTTTAAAATTAAGTTTTTTATTAAAAACTAGTAATTCTTCTAACTTAATCCTCTTTACTTAGGGGTTACTAAATTATATATAATTAGAGATAATTTAAGTAACTTATCCCTATAATCTCTTATTATCCTATCTTATAAGTATATCTTATTTATATTTTTAAAAAATATCTAGGACTACTACCTAGAACCCTAAATAGTATTTAATATAGAAATTGAACTAAGATAGCTTTTCTATTTACTAGTTCTACTTCTTAGTAAACTACTATTTCTTTATAAAATACTTAAAACTTTTATAGTCTAAAAATACTTTAAATTATTTAATAATTAAAAACTTAGCTTTCTAGATTTATAAATATACTAATACTACTAGTAACTCTTTATTATAAATTAAGTAGTTATATTTTATAAGGAATAATTATTAGGAGTAGAAAACTACTAGGTAAACTATACTTATACTATCTTCTTAAATTAGAATTCTCCTTAATATAAACCTAGAATAGTTAATCTCTATAGTAGTAATAGCTTTAGGGTTAAATATATAGAATACTAGTTCTTCTATAAAGAAATATTTAAGTTTAGTAAAAATAGCTTTTTATTCTACTTTTTACTAGAAAAGGAAATCTTTCTAAGTTAGCTAAATTAATAGTTCTATAATTTTACTATATTTAAAGATAAAATCTTTATAATAATTATAGAATTCTAAGAAACTCTAAGTTTTTTTTATAAACCTAGGGAAGAGCTAGTTTTTAATTATAGCTAATTTAAGGGAATTATAAGAAATAATTTTCCCTATTATTAGGATAAGCCTTATATACTTTATTATTATTACTAAAAATTTATATTTCTTTAGATCTAGAAATAACCTAGTATTAGTAAAGTAGTAGAAAACCCTCTATACCTAAACCTTATAGTTTTTCTTTAACCTAGTAGTATAAATCAGGATATTATTAATATATATTTTAATAAACTTATCTAGGAACTTATATAATATCTTATTAATATGCTACTAGAATATTACTAAAGCTCTAATAAGTTTAAAAAAGTAAATAATCTATTTAAAAAAGTTATACTAAATATAAAATACTATTTCTTCCTAGTCTTTATCTTTAATCTATATTTTATAGAAAACTATAATAATATCAAGCTTTATAAACTAGTAAATACTAGTAACTCTCTAGAAGGTTTCTAATATAAGAAATAATAAGTATCTATTTTTCTTTATAATTATATTTAAAACTCTATAGTTTACATAGAACCTAATACTTCTACTAGGTTTTTTAATAAAGAAAATAGGTATCTTAGTAGCTAATCTACTAGTTTTAATAAACCCCTTATTAAGGAGACTTTCTAGTATTTTCTTAAGTATTAGAAGTTTTTATTATAATATATTATAAAAAAGGTTTTAGGGTAAAAGGGGATTATTCCTATCTTTATTAGGTATTAATAGGATTATATAATCTAGTAACCCTTTACTAGTAAGTATCTAATAAGTTTTCTCTAGGTTAAATAGGTCTAGGAACTCTTTAAGTATACTTATTAAGATATATTTCCTTAGATTAACTAAAGTTTTTAGTATTAGAGCTTTTTTAATATCCTTAAAGCTAATAGATATTACTTAGTAAGTTCCTAGTATTGAGCTTCGCGTCTTAGTAATCCTCTTATATATAATTAAAAAAAAGTTTATATTTAAAAAATATATTAACTAAATTTCTAGAATCCTAGTAAGTTCTTCTTAGTATTCTA